>JAMQGT020005301.1:0-12421 GCA_024447675.2 Pterophyllum scalare
TGCAGCTTGTTTGTTTCCTGTTAATGTGGATCACCCACTGTGCAGGTCATCAGTGAGCAGTGAGGTAAAGTGTAGCGCTTACCTCCCTGGTTTGTTTAACTACCACTGTTTGTTTGTTGCCCGACATTTGTTAATGATGTGCTGTTTCGAGGCTGAGAGGCACATTCTTGCTCTGACACTTCAGATGTTTTTAGCTCTTTTGCCATTGAGGCCCAGAAGGCTGGAGTCTGAAAGGCAGCTAAATTAACACAACCAGTCAGTCAATGCTGGCCTTTGCCGCCTGAGAGTGTGTAAGAATTTGTACTGAGGCCTCGCCATTCATTCTGCAATACAACAGGTCTCTGACAAGTGCTCCCTGAGCTCGTCTGGGTCTGCTGGGAGTGCGGCTCTCCAAGGAAAGAGACTCTTGTACGAGGCCAACTCAGAGAGCTTAGGTAACAAGAGGCAAGTCGGAGCTTCTTAGCTTGGTAGTTGCCATAACAGAAAGGGTAATAAGAAGCAATGGCTGATGTGTTCTTCTGCTTAATCAGAGGCAACAAAAGCAAATGGTCAGAGGTTGGCATCAGCTCCTAAAAACCTCCAGAGCTACAACGCTTTTACGCTACAGAATTATCAGCTGTATGGTGTGTATACTCGAAAACGCATAGTCTTACATACTTACAGTGCATTCAAACACTGTGGGTAGAACGGGAGGAGGAAAAACCCTCTGTTATGTTAGCTGCATAAGTTGGTTTCCCAGTACTGTTAGCCCTGGGGTCACTTCAGATAATC
Source organism: Pterophyllum scalare (assembly GCA_024447675.2). Lineage (NCBI taxonomy): Eukaryota > Metazoa > Chordata > Actinopteri > Cichliformes > Cichlidae > Pterophyllum > Pterophyllum scalare. Next base: position 772 of record JAMQGT020005301.1, read on the forward strand.
AGCCTAGATTGGCTTTTGTTATGTTTTGTTATGTGGTGGTTCCTGGAAGTAAAACCAAATACACATGTGGAACTTGAGCCAATCACTGAAAAAAATCATTATTTTATTTTATTGTGCTGTATTATCACACATCAGCATCTCCAAAGAAGAATTAAAACCAAGAGATTCTCTTAAAATTAGAGAAAGCATCAGAGAATACATTTTTCATATACTCTTTTAGCAAGAACCAATCATTTTACATAATATGGGTGTGTGAATGTGCTTTACGAGGCATCTCACACGCCGCATCACATCATACACTGAACAACATCATCACACCATGCAGCCTTTGGGTGATTTTTGTGCCTTCTCTTTGGTTGAATAGAAGCATATTTGTACTCCACACTGAACCCAAAACTTCCTTTTTTATTTTGCTTTAAAGCAGGTAAAGCATACCATAAATAAATAAAGCTGATCTCTATTAATTTTTTGCAAGTCTGAAGAAGAGGCAAGTTCTGGCATTGCTGCCGCTAATAGTCGTGGCATTACTCTTCCTGGGTTCACTGCAAGTTCTCCTCTTCTGTGATTGTAATACTGGTAGATGCTTATGCAAACATGTTCTGGGCTGCTGCTTATCAGCCACATGTAATCATACATTTATTGTTAGATCCAGATAACTTTATGTTACGAAATTCAGGCTTTGTGTTTCCTTTTTCCTCTTTTTTTGGCTCAGCCTTATTTCATCATGGAATAATCACCTTCCCATGCCATGGGTTCCACTGCGTAGTGCGGTTTATCACCACAAACACAGTTCTCACTCTGAGTGGTGTACATGCTTCTTAGAATAATAACACTGGGAAAACCCACAAAGGGTCTCAAGGGTCAAAATGCAAGTTTCTCTGCATGAGCACCTCTGACTCATGAAGTGGGAGTGATGGGTAATTGGAAAAAATGTGCCAGTAGAAACCACATACACGAGAAACTCTGTCTACTTCAGTTTTAATCAAACTGCACAGAGCATGGCCCTGCTGGGAGAAAGCCTACCCCCACCGTAGCCTGGGAACATGCCAGCTTGTCTTGAGAACTTCCAAATAATCACCGCTTCCCGTCCTCTGCTCTCTCTGAGCTCCCACTGTGTTGTAATATAATCTTAGAAGGGGGTAACAGGGCTATGTGAGGGTAGTGCTGTCAGTGGGTACATTATAGTAGAAGCTGCCGGACCGCCGCACGATATTACTAAATACTAGCCGTCGCTTTGAGGTTGCTGAGGTGAACTGCTCGGTTCTGGCAGGTGGGGAGCCGGGTGGGGCTCGGGCTTTCACAGTAGGCTCTGGTTGATTAAAAGTGTTTCAACACAGTGGTGACCGGTGCTACCCAACTGCTCGCCATGAGGAAACTAACAGCATCATATATTACAATGATCGGCTGGAGCTGGGAAGTGTTCCCACATCAGTCACAGCACGAGAAGCTGATTTAAAGGCGTGTGGCATTTTTAATATTGTCCCAGTGAAAGGAAAGAATCGGTCTCTGTCAGCTATAAGTGAGTTTATGTGCTCAAAGCTTGGTTACTGCAACATTTCAGTCAAAGCATTAAGTTTTATGGTAGCCAGGCTGTAGCAAGATATAGCTGAGCTGATGTCTGGCAGGCATTGTGTTCTGATCTGTTTGATCAAAGAAATGACAGGACAATAAGCGCAAGGATGCTGTAGTGGGCTGCTGGTGTTCATTATTTTTCAATTTTACAACATGATGTAATTCCCATTAAAGTACAAAGTTCAAAATTATGATGCAAAAAAATCACTGGAGCACACTGTCCATTTCATTTATTGTTCATTATGTGATGAATCACAAGCTTTTGTCAGATAATTCTGGCATTTTTTTTCTTTATGTGGCGCTCTTCACTCAATTTTAATTAACTTTGGAGCTAGACTACGAGACACATTTACTCATACATTCATACAGCTCTTTATTCTGTGCACTTTATGGACCTCAAACCTACATCCATGCACCTGTGAGAGGCTGAAGAGGAAACCCACTCAGGCACAGGCCGAACATGCAAACTCCACAGAAAAACTTGCAGCTGACCAGGAGGTTCAAATCCAGCACATTCGTACAGTGGGTAACCACTGTCACCGTACCCCAACTTCTCATTTTTAATATGTTATGCTAGATGAAATATTAATTAAAAGAACTGGGTAATCCAGATTTTATTTGTAAAAACTGATACAGAAAATTCAGCGGGCACTATTTCATAAATTGGAGACATACAGTGTCAAATACACAGGTAGAACGGAAATGCAGTAGGGCTGTGGGAGACCACGCTTATTTGTCACAATTATTCATTGATGTTAAAGATCAAAATGTTTTTGTTGCACTTTCATGTAAGCATAACACCATCCATGTTGTGCTACAATCCTGCTCATGTACAGATCTTTGCATCAAAATAAAAACTGGTCCAGACTGGTGCAGGGAACATGTGTGATTGGCTCATGCAGACACCTGGTCAGGCACTGATTTAAGGAGTGCTTGATTTGCTTTTGCTTTGCATTCTGTTGGTGAAACACGCATTTTCAATATCACTCAATCATGCTCGTTTAATTGAGGAAGGCCAAACTCATGATCGACATGAAAATTAAAATAAAAGCCCTAAAATGTAGTTCACCATATTGAATTAAAATAGACACAAGCAGGGCAGTAGCAGGAGCACCTTGTGAAGAAGAGAAAAAAAATCAAAGACATTTCCGGTTGTGAGTCTGATGACGTGTAAGCACAAAAATAACATGGTTCTGAAATGATTGTGACAATGTTTCAAAGAATCGTTGTTCACTACCAGCAAGAAACTGCCAACATGTGGCTGAACAGTCATAATCAGACAGATATCAGTGCCACATAAAATCACAGCCCCCACATTCATTTCAGGGAATGCAAAATACCAGTACATGACTTGATGATATCGATGGGGTGATTTACCTCGTCAGATAAACAATGTAAAGGTGTAGCTTGTGAATGGATGGATAATCACAATATACCATCTCTATGGCCTTCCTTTTTTGTTGTTAGCTAGTATTTCTGCAAAAACACAATTTATGTGCCAGGAGCACGTAGATTCAAGCCTTTTGGAGGACTTAAACCTCACTTGTCCCCACAGCTCAACTGATTTCACCTCAGGCTAAAAAAAGTCCCTTTTACTCCTGCTGTTTCACCTTCTCTTATATGACCATCCCCTGTTCCCCCTGCGGTGGGCCAACCTAACCTGCCATGTATAGAACCTTCCCCGCGGAGAAAGAGGCTCCACAGGTAAGAGCGGCCTGAGGACGAGTTCTCCTGCTGGGCTGCGACACATGCTCCCACACTCTGCCCTTTCTCTGGTGACAGCTCAAGTCCTCCTTTTACGGTCACCCACACAGGCATGTTCACACATCTAGCCCCCCCCCCCAACACACACACACACACACACACACACACACACACACACACACAGACACACATCTGAAAGGAGAATCCAGACTGTTGATTGTCGTGTTTATGAGTTCCTCAAATGTTTTTTTGTTGTTAGCTCGCTCTGCATGTGCTCTTGGGTCACCCACCTGCTGCCATAAGGCTTGTTATCATGGTTGAATGAATGAACGAATTCACAGAAGTCAAAAATACCCAAAACACAGTATTTTAAAGTGTATGTTGGTTCATGCTCCTTCAGTCGCCTTGGGTACAGCGTCAGAAACAGTACAGGCAGTACTGGCCACGCACTCAGGCGCTTCCTGCTGTGTCTTGCTTTCAGTCTGAAAGCTATTTCAGATGTTATTGATGTGTCTGCCAACTGTGAGCTTTCTAAACAACTACCCTGCTGCAACAGGTTACAAGTCCAGCTTCCCGCTCATTAGGCTCTAATTGATTGTAATCTGGCCTTTGAGAAGTACTGGCCCGCTATGGGGTTGTTCTGCACATGTGAGCGCCCCCACTGTCCCTTGTACTTGTCCACCTCACTCACCAGCAGGGTCTGGAGTACAGACACAATTGGTCCTCTCAGATGGAATCATTAAAGCGGGCGGGATAGCATGAGCTCTTTCATACAACAGGCCTCAGCGGACCAGCTTGAGACCAGGGACAGTGGCCACTCTGCCTGCCCAGTGGGAGAGCCCCCATCCTGGGTAGGCTATTGTTGGCCTCACCCCTCCACTGACTGCCTGCGGTTCTGACTGCAATGGCTTGATTTGTATGCCAAGGTCCTGGACTAAAGACAGCCATGCAGGGGAGCTGGGTCAATATTGGTTTTGAGAGCTGGAGGAAAAATGTCAAAATGTTAAATTCTATTGACTTCCCCCCACTGCTATTTGTTTCTGTGGCAAAAGGCCTAGTGGGCCATTAGTGTAAACAGGGCTTTGTCTTAGAGCTCGGCTTCCAGCAGGAGGTTCATAGAATAAAACCCAGAGACAGAGGGTCTGGTCTGACTTAAAAATGGCCGAGCTGTGGGGCTGAAGAGAGACCTTAAAATGACTGTGATACTGAAAACATGCTGTTTTGATCTCATCTGACGCTGTTAAAGTATGACTGCTCCCTCTGAAAATCATGTGAGTGGAATGATCTGAAACCATGAGTGAGAGAACGGACCATGACTGCTCTTAGTTTGTGTTTTCGAAAGGTAAATATCACAAGTAACATAATGAATATTTAAAAGGGTAATTAATGTTTTCACTTATCACTTTCTTTGAGTACGGGCTGTGCTTTTCCTCATCTTAGTGTGTGTCGATCCTTCCACATGCAAATTTCACACTTGAAAAGTGAAGAGCAGCTGTTTTACAGCCGTAGACCCCTGTTTCTTTTGCTTGGGGCTCTCTTGTCTCTTTCAGGCCTCCAGGAATATGGGATTGTTTATTAAATTGCTCCAATTAACATGAGTCCATAAACCTGTTCTTTGAGTGTTTTCTCACGCTTGTCCTCTCTGCTTTCTCCATGCTTTCTTTTGCTTAATTTTATTAGGTAATAGACTTTTGTTCCTCTGCCACACGTCACTTCCTCTGTAGGCAGATAGGAATGGGAGGATGCAAGCACAGAGGAAAAGGCAGATTAAAGGGGTACTCTTTTCTTTAGAAATGACTGATTTAACCCCATATGCACTTTTACCACCACTGCTAATGGATTACTTGGCATGCAGTCATACTGAAAAACTGCACATTTGTGGGAAATCACACATCGCTGCAAAGTGATATGCTTCACTAATTGTGCACCAAAGAATCAGCAAAGGTTACAAAAGCATGCGCTGTACCTACTTGCTGACACTTCCGTCTAAATTGTGCCCTAAAGTGGTCTGAGAAGATTTGCTAGGGCTCCTACTTTTCAGGCAAACAACATTTTTATTGTCTGTGTGTATAGGTGCACCTTGAAATAAATCAAACGGATAACCTAATGGTGAATAAGAATCTTCCTCTAAGTGTTGGCCCAATGAAACAAAGTGAAATGTGGTTGAGAGCATAAATGTGATTTTAAAAAAAAAGCAATAAAAACAGAAGGAGTAAACAAAGCAAGCATATACTGCGTGTATAAAAGGATTAGTTACGCCTCAGTCAGTAGTTTTATTCAGTTTCTGGAGGCCTACCAAGCCTTCCAGTGGCAGACTTACTCGGCTGCTGCAAAAGACAATAAAACAAGTCAGACTGTCCCATCCAGTCCAGCTGTCACCAAACCAGCTGGGTTAGAAATGATGCATAATGAAGTCGGGGTCAGAAGAAAACCAGCCTTTTTTCTTTTTTTTATCACGTACACACATGTGACTGATCATCTGTCTCCATCTTTTGCCCTTCCTGACACAACATGTGATATCAGTGTTACTACAGTAGGTGGGACATACACAACAGTATCCACTTGAACACAGTACGAGTCTAAGTGAAAGCAGGCGCAGGTAGGAAAATGCACAATCAGCGAGTTTCACTGCAAATCCACCTGTTTCGTGGCTGCTTTTGTAACGTTCCAATTTCACTCCTGTTTAAATGCCATAAATTCATCAATAACTGAAAAGGCTTGTGATAATAGTAACATAAAATCAATGGGGTCAGTCTGTGAGGGAAACACGGATCATCAGAGCAAAAAAAGGTTAACCTAAATTCTGACTGGGCTTCCCTTATCTGAACATGACCAGAGACATACAGCACTAAAGAGGAAACATGGGAACACAGTGAATCCTGAATAGAAATCTATGGGAGGATTCTGAAACACTGGCATTCATCCCGTCACCAAAAATAGCCACTCAGCAGCTGAATTGTGTTGTTGCACTGATCTGTGGGCACAGCAGATGATCACAACACTTTCAGCTGTGTGATGACATGCACATCTCCTTGTTATTACCCCAGTGTCCGGTTATCATAGTAAAAATGTAGGCAGAGTGAGCCAGAAATGTTGTTCATGTCAGCCTTCTGGACTGAGCTGGAGATGAAACCATAATGTTGTAAAATTGTGCACATGAGAAGTTGAAATATAAATTGTGAGAAATAAAATGTTTGAAACTTTATTTGGGTCAAATTTATCAGAACCTTTTGAGTTTGGTGCATTTTCATGTACTGTGAACACTTAAATAAAGGCCATGGAGAGATCAGAGATAATAAAAAATCATGGTTTGGGTTAAAAATGCATCCTTTTATGATATTAACGTCATGTTAAAAGGTCACTTGAGGTCTGGACTGCTTTCTATTTGTCACTGCACTTTTTTGGTCCTCGAGTAGGAGGGAGGACTTCTACACTGGCCACAGGTATGGGAATGATTACAACTGATAAAGGCTTCTCAATGGGATGATAACATTGAAAGTGTTTTTTTTTTATTTTTTAGTCTAGACATGCAGCAAATGGAGACTTTTGGAAACAATGACACAGTCGCCTGTGTTTACTTCTTGACTGGGTCTTATCAGTCACCATTCAAGGCATAATCATTGAATCCTACTGACTTATTCAACATTGATAAGGAAATACAGGCATTTCTGACCTTGATGTCTATGCTTGCCATCACCGTGTTGCTAAATTCTGCATTTCATCCTGATATATGTGTATGGAAGGTTGTTTCCACCACAGGAGAAAAGTGTGAATGTTTCTGAAATGCTGCAACGCTCATCCGCACTGATTGGTTTTGTTCAACAATCAGTGACCTCCTAAAAACAGACCCTCTCTCTTTGAGTAACTCTACAGACTCGAGAGGGAAAAAAAAAAGTTACAATACAAGTAAAGGCATCTGCTGCCGTGCTGAGTATGCACACGTAAAGAAATGTAATAGTTGTAAAAGGCAGGCACCTGTGGTCACAGCATGGCCTCCTAATCCCCATCTCCACTCCAGCAAACAACCCACAATTCCCCTCAGAAGGGCTGACTTTGCATGAATATATTTGCTCATTGTGATTGCCAACTTTCTGCCAGCCCCTTCTGCTGAGAGAATGAGCAAACATGTCCCTCTCCCCTGCCGACCTGCTGTAAACCAACGACTGAAAGACGTGGAACAAAAGCAGGGGAAAAGAGCAGTCAGAAAGGTAAAGAAAAGTCAGTTGAAATCTGAAAGCACTGGAGTTGAAACAGACAGGATGAGAAGATGGTGTTTGCCTTCGCTGCTACTGAAACCAACGGCAGAATTCAAAGAAAGTGAAAAAAAAGAAAAAAAACAAAACAAAACAGAAAACAGTAAAATTTTCAGTCACCAGTAAATTACAGGAAAGAACACTCATCAGTCATTGCAGTGTGAAAGGAGCCAAAAGTCAGACAGCATGTGGGATGAAGACGTGGCCCACTCCAGGGAATAGTTACCCAATACTTGGCACCTCATTGTGAATGATCCTCTAAAGAGTGCACATCCTTCCCACCCAGGCTAAATCTACTCAGACATTTATACACTCAGCTCTGAGATGGCTTTTATTTTTGCTGTCCTTGTGAGTGACATGTTTGGTTTTACACTTTTTTTAAAACTTTTTTAATTGAAATGGAACTTAATTCAAGCTTGCATTTATGATTAAAGTCACAGTTTAGAAAACATGAAATAAAAAAAGAAAAAGAAAAAGGAAAACAGGGCCACTACTGAATTTAGTTAAACGAGTGAAGAAAATAGAAAATTCGGGATGTGGCATTAGTCATTAATCACCTGGAAGCTCAAGCTACATTTGCTACACTACAAAATGACATCATGAGAAAACACCTGCTTGTAGGATGCAAAACACACTGCTTGCCCAGGAAACAGCTGCCCATCTATTGTTGTCTGGAGTTTTGCTTTATGGACAACATGAACCTCTCAACAAAGCCAAGTCCCTGTGGATGACAATGGCCTAAGTAGGAGGCAGTGTGAAGGGCATGCGTTGTTAAATGAAGTGCAATGTCAGCCTTTTACTTGTTTTTATTGGGCAGTCAAGTCGATGGTGCAGCCCTGTTGGGGGCAGCAATAAAAGAGGAGGGAAGATTCCTTCACACTTAGGTGTCTATCCTGCTATCAGATCCATTGATAGAGTGGCCCGTCTTCACATTAACATACAAACACAGGATAGATCTGTGATACTTTGAGTGCACCGTATTGCTTGTATATTCCAGAGGGCCCCAAAAGTTTTTGTCTGGAGAAACATTATCACTTCTCCAGTTTGATGTAAGCACTGCCAAGGTGCCAGTGCAGCTGACTCTTGACAAAATAAAAGGTATGCTCATGCTGATCACACAAACAGGTGAAGGAAAGCTAAAGGAAAAATGTCAAACTTTTCCCTCTACAGACAGAGGATCTGGTGGCTTTGTTATCCCATCATTTCAATCCTGGTGGCAGTGATTTGTTTTTTCAGGATGGCTATGACTCCATCCAAAGGGCATAAAGGGTCACTGAGAAGTTTAATGGATATGAATCATGTGCCGTGGCCTTCACAGGCGGTTTCTAGTCTGAATGCAGACTAATTCACAACAGTTCGCCCTGAAATGGGGCACAAGTTATGCTGTAAGAAGCTGTTGAAAATACGGTTTTCTGAAGCTCAGTTTTAAGATTATTAAGGCTGCTGAGGACTCTCGGAGACACAACTGGTGCAGGCAAGAAATAACCATCCTATTAAAATCTGTTCACTTTTAAGTCATGCTGACTGTAAAAACAGGCTCCAGGATTATATTTTGCTGCACGCTCCCTCACAGACACCAGACAGCATGAGTTTTCTTATTACTGCTTTATTGTACTTGATGTATTCGAGGTTGCTGACCTAGCACGTCAGCAGTTAGCAGTAAGCAAAACAGTTTGGATGATATGCAGGAATCCACACACCCTGTGATGAACAAATTTCCATCACTCAGCACTGAGCCCAATCTCAGCAATATCTTAAATAGGGAAAACAAAAATTACAATTACAATTACCAGATATAACTTGTAATTCTCACATGAAGCCTTTATCTGTCAGCACACCAAACCCATTAATTATGGTGTACAGGACTGACACGTACTGTACTGTAAACATGCACAAATGTAACAATATACATAATGTCTTAGATTTAAAATCAATAACACAGAGAATCTCTGGCAGGGTGGTGAAGGGAGAGGAAGCTGCTGCACCCAACTGGCAGGCTGTAAGCTGAATAAACAAACAGATCTGACTGTTAAACTATCCAAACAACATATCACATCATACAGTGCAATCATCATATAAACCAGGATGATCCTCACCAAGAAGTTTTCCCATCTTTATTGTTGGGATTGTCTCCCTAAGATCACACGGACAAACCTTTGTGTGTCCCGGCTTAAGTTGTGTATGCAGAGGAAAGCCTGCACTTGCCTCTACCCATCTAGCTCCTTCACTGAACTCCATGAGAAGAACTTATATTTACATTCGGTGTGCTCAGATGTCTGAATTTCTGCTCTGCTGGTGCCATTTGAAATATTTTGTGTTTGGAGCTACCTTTCATGTTGACAGCTTAAATGTTGCTTAACTAAGGCATTGTCTTTTCTTTTAGTTATACCCGTAGACTGTATACAAAAGATGGACGATGGCGTCCCTCAGCAGTTTGTGGACGCCACAGTTTAGACCTCAACATTAGCATTTAAGCCAGTGCCGTGTTGCTCTTGTTGTTAGAGCCAGAAGTGGCCATATCTGAAGGAGGTGTGGGATGCTGAGTCAGTATCTAAGGCTAAGCTAAGGCACAAATATCTGATATTTAGTGCAATGCAATGTTCTTTTATTCATTCAGGGCTTTTTAGTCTCACTGATCTCTTAAAGTGCCGTGGATAGTAAATTTTAGCCATACATTCATACAGCACTTTAATCAGTACACTTCATCTGCATCATCCATCCATGGCCCCTTCAGAACCATCATTTACCCTGACATGCATGTCTTTGGACTGTGGGAGGAAGCTGGAATACCTAAGGAGAACCCACACAAGCACAGGGAGAACATGCAAACTCCACACACAGAAAAAACTGTGTAAGCTGGGAGGTTCAAACTAGGAGCCTTCTTATTGTGAGACAACGGTGCTAACCACTGTACCACACATGAATAAAACCCCAGAATTACTCTCACTGAAACAATAGCACAACCCCTGACCTTCAGGTGGTCTGTACCACACCGTCATTGATGTTTCCTGTCAGATGATTCCATTGAAAATATCCAAAATGTGCAGTTCAGTGTCTTGAATTAATGGCAATGCTGCCTAACAGAAAGCTATGGGTTACAGCTGCCACACTGTCACACCTGTCAATCAAAGCATCCACACGCCAATTTTGAGCCTTAACAAAATCCAAATGGGTGTTTTTTTGTTTGTTTTTTAAAATTGTCCCCGGTGCAGTTATCATGAAAGAGGGAAACTACCCATAGAGACCAAAGTCCTTTACTGCACCATGCTATAAATATATTTAAGAATTTTGTTTGCTGAAGTAGGGCATTTTAATATGTATTGTCTTAATTTCTCACACCCAGGTTGCTGTCTGTCTGTCAGCTCAGTGCGGGGAAAAAAGAGTAAAGGGTAAACTAGAAGATGCAATAATCATGCCTCATAATAATTCAGGACTTGAACCAGCAGTTCTTTAGTGTGTACTTCAGTGTTTCAACTCAGGTTTGTAAAAGTGAAACAAGAACACAGTTTTCATTAAAGAAAAAAGAAGAAAGAAAAAAAAGCAGCTCTTACAGCTGCTCAGTGAAGGATTAAGTGTGTTTTCAGGCAGGATCCTGGAATAAAAAAATCATTCACAGTGCTTATTTTGTAACACAATGAAGAAGCTGATCCACTAATTCAGTGCCACAGGTGCACAAATACCTGTGTAAGCAGAGTTAATACTCATAAAAGCTCTTGGAAGAAGAAAAAAGGAAGGAGAAAAAGTTCCCACACTTTGACTGTTTTGTTTCTCTGTGTCCTTTTTGTCAATCCTGCCAAAATGTATAGCAGCGTGCCAGCCATGAATGAAAAACAAAATGATGGGGAGGGGGAGAGAATAGAGCAGAGAAAAACCAACAGTGACTCGTGTAACTCACCTGTTGGTGAGAGTTTTTGTCTGGTGTTCATTCAGACAGTAGTCGGCTGGGCGGCCCCTCCCTAGGCTGCTTTGGTTCCCAGGTAGGGAGAAGGGTAATGGGAGGAGAGTTCCCACCACACTCCCTAACCGTTCTCACTGCAGCTTATTGGTTAGAAGTTGCCTCATTGCTGGAACACGACACCGTTCCAGCAGCAATACGTAACTGTCAGTGGTACCATACATAA
>JAMQGT020005303.1:0-85272 GCA_024447675.2 Pterophyllum scalare
TTAAAGTGGTGGGTAATTAGCATTATGTGTGTGTGGCGTACACCTGCACGGTTTACAGATGAAGCTTGCTAACCAGGCTAGTTAGCATTAGCTGATACTTTTCAAGATTCAAGAAGTTTATTGTCATATACACCGCAAAACACAGTGGTTATGCTGAGCAATAAAATTCTTACCTGCGACTGCCTTACACAAAATTGAAATAAATAACTAAGTTAAAATTAAATGAAAGAACAAGTATATAGAAAATTTAAAAAGTAAAAACAAATAAATAATAATGCAAGTGCAATATATACATATGTACTGTACATATATAATATATACAGATGAAAAAAAGGCAGGTAATTACAGTTTGATAATCAGTCAGTGGCTCTCTGTCTCTAACACTCTCATATAAATATGATCACTTCAGGCTCAAAAAGCCAACATGGCAGTGGCCACAAGTCAGGTGATGGCTTTCTAAGCAACGGTTTAATTACAGCCTTTGGTACATAGCCACCTAATAAAGGCAGATTAATGATATTTAAGATTGAAGCATCAATTAATGGAAGGACTTGTTTGAGCAGTCCAGTAGGAATGGGGTCTAATAAACATGTTGCTGGTTGGGAGGGCATTGTTTATTAGAGCGGATGTACTTATGACACATCTGTGAGATGGCTGTAAATTTTTCTAATGCTAAAATTCATGAAGTCATTGCTAGTTGAAGTTAAACAGAGCTCTGACTCTTTGTCAGCCTGACTACACCTGGGGTTCTTATTTTCCTCCATCAGTGATGAATAGTAGGACGTCCTCGCTTTACGGAGGGCTTTCTTATTCTGTGATCTGTTTGCATACACTCGACATTCAGTGTAATAATTTACTTTCTCCTTCTAGCACTCTCCCTCTCTGCCTCCTCTGCAAGCAAAGCTCTTTTCCTTTGTAGCATTTCAACAGTTTCTCTGGCTGTTCCACTACCTCCCTGTTTAGTTACCTGAGGGAATCTAACAAGGGAAAAAAAATGCTGTCTTCCTCCTGTTTTGGCTGCAGAATCGATCCTTCATTTTCCAGGGAGATTTCCCACTCAGGGCAGACAGAAGTGCATGCTGAAATCGAGGCATATAGGCAGCAAATAAAAATGCTGGTGCATAAACAGCGTGCAGTCAATAACTGCTTCATTAGGCAGAACATAAACATGAAACATAAAATAGAAACAACCTTAATTTTTCCAGATTTATTGGAATTACATTCTTTTTTGCTCAGTTAAAAAACCCCTGGGATCTGAGGTGTGAGTGAGAGCTCCATCAGATCACACAGCTGTATGGCTGCTGTGAGACAACAGATAACAGGGGTCTACAGACACTGAGCCACCAACGTAGCCTGCAGGACTTGGGCTTTTTCATAGGGGGCGGCTGTATGTTTGTGAGACAACAGAGCTCTCCTGGGGATGAAATGCATTCTGACACAAATCTGCCTCTGGTCACTGGTCACCACGAGTGCCCGGGTCTGACTGATGTCTCCCCCCCCCTCAGGCTGTGCTGCAGAGAAAGAAGGCGTCGCTGGAGCTTACTCTGAGCTTACTCTGAGCTTTTATTGCCTCATGAAGGGGAACTTGCACGCTGAAAACTTTTGCACTGTTGTTCAGTGTTGCGATAATCTGCAGGAATCTTCCTGAACTTTGGTGCTAAGGGCTCAGAGCATTTCCCTGTCAGTGCTGCAGCTCTGCTTTCCACACACTGGTAACAATGTATACAATTCTGTGACACTCTTTAAAGCCACATGGTTCATATTGTTTTCCACTTTGTGAGTCTGTCTGCGTATCCTTGTGGCCAAATATGGTCCAAAATGCAGTGTGTCAAACACAGACGGCACTCATCTCTACTGTAGTCTAATGTAGCCGTTATACAAATGTCTGTGTTAAAGGTTGTGCACACACGTTTGCACAGTGCTCGGTGGGATAAATGATTACACATGAGCAGAATTATCAGCATTTAGGAAGTCATTAAGCAAACCGATCTAATAATCCCAATTCTCCCATGTTATTAAGGTGGGTTTTGTCACGTAGGAGGTGCTGCGGACTCAAAAGCAGATGCAGAGGAATCAGTTTAGTGCACGGTTTTTATTCACAGTGACCAGGGCAGGCGGGTTTGGGGAGTAGAGGGAAAAAGGGGGAGCTCCGGGAATGAGAAGATCGGGTCGTTCGGTGGGCGTCGGCAGGTGACGGAGCTGCGGGTTCCAGGTGGGTTTCCACTCGGCCAGGGAGGAATCTGCACGAAAGACACTCAGGTAAGTCACAGCAAAAACACAGGAGACACACGCTAGATGGTGGCTGAAACTAACTGGTTCACAGTCAACGATCCAGCGACGGGTGGAAGCCTGCTGCCTGCTTAAGTAGAGCTGGACAACGAAATGATCAGAAACAGGTGAGAACAGCTGATCGAGGAGGGAGGAGACACCAGCCAAAACTGCGCCCACCAACATACAGCCACACACAAGGGGGAGGAACAGGAGTAGGAAAGAAGGACATCACTGCCAGGGACCATGACAGTACCCCCCCCCCTCAACGGGAGCCTCCCGGCGACCCAAACTTCTCAGGGTGCCGCCGACGAAAAGCCCGAACCAAATCCTTGTCCAGGATGTCAGACTGGGACACCCAGGAGCATTCTTTGGGTCTGTACCCAGCCCAATCCACCAAGAACTGGAAACCACGGCCGCGGCGGCGGGCATCCATGATGCGGGAGATGGTATAAACTAGCTGGCCACCGACCAGCCGAGCGGGAGGTGGAGCACCTGGAGGTGGGCACAGGGGACTGGAGGAGACAGGTTTGATTTGGGAGACATGGAAAGCATTGTGAATGCGCATGGTGCGCGGCAGTTTCAGGCGAACAGATACCGGGTTGATCACAGAGTCTATTTCAAACGGTCCAATAAAGGTGGGAGACAGTTTCTTGGACTCTGTTCGGAGTGGGACGTATCTCGTGGAGAGCCATACCTTTTGGCCTGGTTGATAGTCAGGTGCTGGGGTCCGGTGGCGATCAGCCAGCTGCTTGTTCTGTTCTTTGGTCCTGAGGAGTGCAGCACGAGCGGCTCTCCAGACCCGTCTGCAGCGACGAAGAAGGTGCTGGACGGAGGGGACAGACAGATCCTCCTCGATGGCTGGTAACAGAGGTGGCTGGAACCCCAAAGAGGCTTCGAAGGGGGACATGCCGGTGGCACTGGAGGTCATGGAGTTGTGGGCGTATTCCACCCAGGCTAGTTGGGAGCTCCATGTGGACTGGTTGGTGGACGCCACACAGCGGAGAGCCGCTTCCAGCTCCTGGTTGGTCCGCTCTGCTTGGCCATTAGTCTGGGGATGAAAACCAGAAGAGAGGCTCACCTGGGCGCCGAGGGCAGAGCAGAACTCCTTCCAAACCCGGGATGTGAACTGGGGCCCTCGATCAGAGACAATGTCCTCCGGGATCCCGTGTAAGTGAAACATGTTGTTGGTTAGGAGCTGCGCAGTCTCCAGAGCAGAGGGCAGTTTGGGAAGTGCAATGAAGTGAGCAGCCTTGGAGAATCGGTCTATAATCGTTAGGATAGTAGTGTTACCATTGGATGGAGGGAGGCCTGTCACAAAATCTAAGGCTATGTGGGACCAGGGCCGTTTTGGGGTAGGAAGGGGCCGTAGAGATCCTGAGGGAGGTGAGTTGGAGGTCTTGTTCTGCACACAGGTAGCGCATGCTGTCACATATTCACGAGCATCCTTGACTAGGGTTGGCCACCAAAAGAACCGCTGCAGGAAGGAGATGGTTCGCTGGATTCCAGAGTGACAGGTGAATCTGGCGGTGTGAGCCCACTGCAAACTTGAGCCCTGACCTGACTGGGGACGTAGAGGCGGTTGGGCGGTCCGTTGCCAGGGTCTGGGTCAGCCTGTTGGGCGGTTCGGATTAGTGACTCGATCTCCCAGGTGACTGAGCCCACAATACAGGAGGCGGGTAGGATGAATTCAGGCAGAGTGGGATGCTCAGAGAAGGAGAATTGACGGGACAGGGCGTCAGGCTTGCCATTGTGGGAACCGGGTCTGTAAGAGATGGTAAAGTCAAAGCGAGCAAAAAACAAGGCCCACCTGGCTTGCCGGGCGTTCAGGCGCTTGGCGGACTGAAGGTAGGCCAGGCTTTTGAATGCCGCGGCTGCTGGTGGGCTCCACTGGAAAGGAAGCTTGGGAGAGGTGAGGGAAGTCAGAGGTAGGGTTATTTTACTGAAGCCCTTGATGAAGCGTCGATAGAAGTTTGCAAACCCCAGAAACCTTTGCAGCTGCTTCCTGTCAGCTGGTTCGGGCCAATCCAGAATGGCCTTGACCTTGGCTGGGTCCGCCCTTATCTGCCCTTTCTCTATGATAAAACCCAGGAATGGAATCGATTCTATGTGGAACTCACATTTCTCACCTTTTACGTACAGACGGTTCTCAAGGAGCCTCTGGAGGACCTGACGTACATGCCCGTGGTGTTCCTGCAATGATTTGGAAAAAATCAGAATATCATCGAGGTAAATGAAAACAAAGTGGTTGAAGTCACGGAGAACATCATTGACCAGAGCCTGAAACACCGCGGGGGCGTTTGTTAGGCCCAAGGGCATGACCAGGTATTCGAAATGGCTGAGGTGCGTATTGAAGGCTGTCTTCCATTCGTCTCCCTCACGTATTCTCACCAGGTGATAGGCGTTACGGAGGTCGAGCTTGGAAAAGACTGTCGCCCCCTGCAGGAGTTCAAAGGCAGAAGTTAGTAAGGGCAGAGGGTATTTATTCTTAATGGTGATCTTATTCAGCCCACGGAAGTCAATGCACGCCCGGAGGGTTTTATCTTTCTTTTCAACAAAGAAAAACCCCGCGCCAAGGAGGGATGAGGAGGGTCTAATGAGGCCGGCTGTTCGAGCGTCCGTGATGTACTTTTCCATGGCGTCCCGCTCCGGTTTAGACAGGCTGTAGAGGCGGCTGGAGGGCAGAGGGGCTCCCGGCAGCAAGTCGATAGCGCAGTCATACGGACGGTGAGTGGGCAGAGAGAGAGCTAAATCCTTACTGAACACTTTAGCCAGGTCATGATATTCAGAAGGGATAGCTGTTAGATCAGGTGACACAGGTTCAGGAGTGGAGAGAGAGGGCTCTACAGCTGGGATGGCTGATGTCAGACACTGCTGGTGGCAGCAGGCACTCCAACCCGAGATGTTATGATTGGCCCAATCGATGCTGGGATTATGTTGGTACAGCCAAGGGTAGCCGAGGATTATGGGAGTTTGAGGGGACTCAAAAAGATAGAGCGTTAGACTTTCAGAATGGTTGCCAGAGAGAGTGAGTGAAACCAATTGCGTTTTGTGAGTGATCACAGACAACTCGTCGCCGTTTAGGGCGGAGACCCGGAGGGGTTCGGGGAGTTTGAGTAGCGGCAATTCCAGCGCTAGGGCTAGGTCTCGGTCTATTAAGTTCTGTTCCGCTCCGGAGTCGATTAACGCCTGAACTGAGTGGCTCATGCGTGGTAGGTTAAGTTTGGCAATCTAGGTGGGGAGGAATAGTCATTGATCTTGCCCGCCAGTTGCCCCACCTTTACTGACGGGCCCGCCCTTTTGGCCGGACCGGGCAGGTGTCGATAAAGTGTCCCCTCTTTCCACAATACAAACACTCACCCTCCGCCAGCCTTCTTCTACGCTCCGCAGCTGTCAGCCGGGCCCGCCCGAGTTGCATGGGTTGCTCCTCCGGGCCGCCAGGTGCGACGTCGTCTCCGCTGTCCTCTTCCGCGGTGCCCCTGCTCCCACCCGGAAGTACGCGGCGAAAAGCAGGATGGGGGCTGTAGTCCCGGGGACGACGGCGCTCTCTCATGCTGTCGTCCAGGCGAATACACACCGAAATCACTGCCTCCAGTGATTCGGGCAGATCTCTCGTGGCCAACTCATATTTCAACTCATCACAGAGGCTGTTCAAAAAGACTCCACGGAGGGCCTTCTCCTCCCATCCCGCTTCCTCGGCCAAGATGCGGAAGTCCACAGAGAAGTCAGCAACGCGCCGCCTCCCCTGTCTCGCGCTCATCAGCTTTTGCGCCGCCGAATCCGGGCTTGTTCATTTAGCGAACACTCCTTTGAACTTCGACAGAAACTCAGAAAATGACAGGTTAGGATTGGCCTGTAACACAACCTGCCCCCAGCCCAGGGCTCTGCCCCTTAGCAAATTGACCATGTAGCCTATCCTGGAGCTATCCGAGGCAAACGCCCTCGGCTGCTGTCTGAACACCAGCGAGCACTGGGTAAGGAAACCTCCACACTTATCCAACTCACCGGAGAAGACTTCAGGCGTCGGTAAGGCTCTTTCAGTGGTGTCGGAGGGTGCCGGGAGGGCGGCGGCTCCGACCGCTGATGGAGACGCCGGAGGAGGCCGGGGAGAGGAAAGGGGGGCGTAGAGGAAACGGCGGTTTCCAGCATACCTCTGAGATCTGCCAGTTGCTGTGTGGTGGCTCCCAACTGGCTGCTTATCAGTCGGAGCATATGTTCGTGCCGTTGAAGCGTTTCCTCCTGGATCACCAACGTCCGGTTAACGGGGTCGGCGTCTGCTGAGTCCATCCTTGTGGCTGGATCATTCTGTCATGTAGGAGGTGCTGCGGACTCAAAAGCAGATGCAGAGGAATCAGTTTAGTGCACGGTTTTTATTCACAGTGACCAGGGCAGGCGGGTTTGGGGAGTAGAGGGAAAAAGGGGGAGCTCCGTGAATGAGAAGATCGGGTCATTCGGTAGGCGTCGGCAGGTGACGGAGCTGCGGGTTCCAGGTGGGTTTCCACTCGGCCAGGGAGGAATCTGCACGAAAGACACTCAGGTAAGTCACAGCAAAAACACAGGAGACACACGCTAGATGGTGGCCGAAACTAACTGGTTCACAGTCAACGATCCAGCGACGGGTGGAAGCCTGCTGCCCGCTTAAGTAGAGCTGGACAACGAGATGATCAGAAACAGGTGAGAACAGCTGATCGAGGAGGGAGGAGACACCAGCCAAAACCGCGCCCACCAACATACAGCCACACACAAGGGGGAGGAACAGGAGTAGGAAAAAAGGACATCACTGCCAGGGACCATGACAGGTTTGCATTAAACTGTTAATGCAAGTACAGCTACTTTCTCATTCATGGATTTTAAGTGTAAGCAGGGTTATGAACACACAAAGCATTTTGCTGGATGGGCGTGATGTCACAGCTCATGTTGGAGGAGGTTCTTTGTCTTTTGGCCTCTTTTATAATGATCCTAATTATCCGCTGCTGATGTTTCCAGATGCTTAAAAGCTTTTTTTAACCAATTGCAATCTGCACATGGATCTATTTTACTGCAAGAATATTAAGAAGGATTTTTTACTTTTTCATATTTTTAATGTTTTCCGTCCATTTTCTATATTCTTCTATGTTGGCTCATTTAGTATTTAGCGCCTCGGTTTTTGGTTACCTCAGATGGGTACAGTCAGTACTTTAATGTATGTACTAATAATCCCTGTGAGCCAGAGCCTCAAGTCCACATTGCTGTAAACACAGGGGATGTCCTAATACTGTAATCTCTGCCTGTGAGCACCGGAGCTTTACTCGCCTGCTGCTTAAATCTTTTGTTTGAGAAGGGCAGCCAATCAGCCACTCCTCGGTGTGTTAAGTCCTTTGCTGGTTCAGCGCAGACATCGGGAGGTGGTTCACAGTGCAGCAGTGTGGGTATGACTCCGATGGGCCTTAGGGAGATGATCCAGACTGGAAGCAGACTGCAGGGCAGAGAGTCTGGAGGAGTTTTATAGCCTTTTGGCTCGAGGACACCTTGGAGTCCTCCAGGAAGTGCTGGAAGAAGTGGGAGAGCGTTGCTGTGTCGAGGTGCTTACATGCAGCATGTTTAAAAAGGTCATATTTTAGATCTTGTTTCTGCTCTTTTTTAATCAAGTGGTCGTACTCTCTGACAGTTTGACTGTACTTTACTGTTTCTAGTATCAGTAAGTGGCAAAGGGGAGCAGAGCGCACCTTTGTTACCATGACACTGTCAAAGGCTTTACTGAGCACATTTGTCAGTGTCACTCAGTGTCTGTGGGCCTACAGACAGCAGCAGCAGCGGGAGTGTCTGCTCTTCAGTCCCCTCAGGCTTAGTCTGATTTCCTCTGCAGGACTGCAGACACAAGTTCTTGATACTTTTGTTTTGTTGTGTGGCTCTTGTAGCCTGATTGATTTATTGTGATAAACTGCTTCCTGCATGCCAGTCGCAGCGCCGGCCCGGTGGAACGACAGCAGCTTGTCTGAACATGGGATTTACCGGCGGATGAAGCTGTCAGTTTTACTCACCGTCTCCTCAGGTCCCCTGAATCCGTCATGTTGGCTCTCGGTGATATGAACCACGCTGACTGCAATCCTGCAGACAGCAGGGAGATATACAGCCAGTGCCCTCCAGCTAAATAGCTGGAGGTCACACAGCGGATTGCTCCCTGCTGGGACAAGGTTATCATTAAGGTCACTGGAAGAACACCTAAATCATTTAGCTGTCATAGGCTCAGGTCACTGTAATGATAAAAGGCAGGAGATTTTCTCCAACAGCTCCTCGTTGTATTCCTAACACACATACAGAATAAACAGTTATGCAGTTATTTTAATTTAAGGGCTATCGATGTTCACCTGAATGAAAGTTTCATTTTGAAGTGTATCATGATTAATCATCCTCGGCATGCTCACCTTCCTGCACCTCGTCCCTCCCAGAGAACGATTAGCATCAATATTTCTTTTTAATTCTTAATTAAAACGTGCAGCACATAAAAAGTACCAGTGACAAGTTACAGAAGTATTCCCCAGCTTTAGTAAAAGTACCAATGCTGCACAGTAAAACTTTATTATACCTAAAGTATTACAAGTACCTATTTGTCCTGTTGTAGCCTGTTGGTGCTTTACAGTTATGTGATGTTTTCATGTATTATTACTGCATTATTGTGTAGGTTGTATTTTACTGCTGTAGATTTCTGTGGTGGAATTAATTTCAAATACTTGGATAGATACTATATACTTTATTGATCCCAAAGGAAATTAGGGCTGTTATCTGTTGGGCAGTTTAATCCATCTTGACAGGACGCTCTCACTTTGGTGAGTTATGGACTACATAAATATTTGTGAGTCATTAAGACAAAAACCTCCTGGTCTCACTGGTTTCAGGCTGGAAACCATCCAGGCACCGATGATGTCACTCTCTTCCTAAATGTACGAGTCATAAATATGTTGGTTTGTGCTGAGAGCAGCTGTGATGTCACGGCGTACAGACATCACTGCGGGCACGCTCGCGTCTTCTTGGAGCCCGTTAAATCAGAAGAACGTGGTGCCAGGTGAATTTGAAAAGTTGTTGCAGTCCAGGAAATAAAAACTTTGTTGTCAAAATGAAACTGAATAATTTTTACAGAGAAATCAGATTTGGTCTGAAACTTTGATTTCATTTTTCACCATAACCTCTGTTTATTATCTCGTGGCTCACACATTTAATTACTGAGATTTTAAAATATGGTGGTGTTAGTTGTGTAAGTTACTGGCTTATTATTGCACATGCCCTATGATCGTGATTAGGCTCCTTAAAAATGATGGTGTGTATTCATTTGTGTATGATTTAGCAGTGCATAGACACATCTGTGTGCAGGCGTCAGGCTGCAGGAAGGTCTCAGAGTGAAATATTACTGAGCCGATCACCAAAAGATTACAGGAAATAAGAAGAGACGTGGGGAAAGAGGAAAAGGCGAGGTCCCCAGGAGCAGTGCTGAGCTAATATCACTTCTGATTTCAATAAACAATCAATACACTGATCAGAGCGATTTATTCTTCTCAGAACTGCAGCACAGAGAGTGTAGCCCTGGATAACTGGGCTACCCAACAAGGTTATACTTTATTAATAATCACATTTCATCAAATATGTTTATGTTCAGTAACAAAGCTTTTGCTTGGAAATTAGAAATATACTCAGTGTATAGTTTTAGGCTTTATAGTTCTATTTATAGTTTTATAGTATAGTTGAGGGTTATATTTGACTTTTGTTTAGACATGACATTGGAAAAAGATTATTATGATTATTACTGTGTCACAATAAGGGAATAATCAGGTGTGGACCATAAACTGCATCCTAAACATTGACACCGTCACATCACTCAGTGGTTTTGGCCTCTTTATTTTGAAGCCTTGATGTGAGCACACAAACACTGAGCACACAACAGGGACAGGAGATTAACCGAGATGCTGCTGAGGCAGGAGAAGTAAAAACACAGAAAAACTCAGCAAATCACAAACTGACCTTCAAAATGAGACACGAGGAGACAGAGACAGACGGAAGGATTTCAGCACCACGGTCAGCGCAGCCGCGGTTGTTACAAAGACCGTGGCTTTATTTACAAACAAACGAACAGTAGCATAAATGTTCTCTTGGGCTGAAAGACGGAGAGTCATTTGTTGAAGAATTCATATTCTGATTACAACAAGATTCAAAACACCCAAAGGTTCAAAGGTCAGGTGCACAGGCAGGAACGTAAAAACGGTATCTCGACTCTTTCACGGAGGTGAAGTCTGTGAGGTTCTGCATGAAGATGCAGCTCCAGTTAAAGGTGTGAGTACATGTTGGCCTCAAACACTGAGCATAAAGCAGGATTATTACCAACATCCAGCACTTTAGATCATCTGGAGGAGGTGCTGGTCTGAAGAGGCTGGCTGATTAATTATCCTGCTGGATCACATCAAAGTATTCTCAGTCTGATGCCGTTACTGTAACATCAAGAACCATGGCCAGAGGTAGCAAAATAAGCTCAATATTGTGGGTGAGACTAAATACTGAGGCATATTTTGTTTAAAGAAAACATAAACTTGTACAAATGATGAGGTGTGGAAAATGTGGAGATGCTGCCGAAAATGTTGGTTAGCAGATGCAGTAATCTTCACATTGAAGAGCATTGATTTTGTTAATATTCAACGAGTAATCTGAGGAAGCACCTGAGCTCATCACACCGTGCTGTTCCACTGCAGCTTTCTCACTTTTGTGTGGGATAATCTCCCCTGAAGAGGAGCTGTAAGACTCAGAGCTCTGCACTACACGGCACAAGCACAGAGGCCCCCCACACCCCGACTGGATGCTCATGCTTTTTTGCTTTGGAAAGATTATCTAAGATGAGTGAGTTTACCACCCACTGTTGTTCTCTGCCATCTGAGGCCTGCAGCAGCCCCCACCACCACCATCAACTTTCAAAGGCGTTTGATTGTTAAATGTCTTTGGCTTGAAGGATTTCCTGCATCTCAATCTGTCACTGTACCACTTCTGCCTTACTAACAGTTCAGCCCTGAACCTGCTGCAGAGGATGGGAGGACCCCCTCGGATGTTCAGGATGAACTGAGAAAAGGACATAATATTTCCTCTCTCATCAAAATCAAACTTCTGCCAACATGTTTTTGACTGTGTAAAACTGCTGCTTGGTTTCTGCTTTATGTTTAAACTCCAATAATAACATAAATTTAGTTTGAAATTACTCACAAGGATGCATAATTACATATTTGTATAAATATGAATACCACTGCCCTAAGGTATAGGTGCAAATCTAAGGTTCACTGATCATTCTCTCTCTATTATGACTGTTATTATTATTATATGTAGTCCGGGCTGCTGTGATGAATTAATTCCAGTTTAACTTCTGCATTATGAAAAATACATGAAGCTGTTATTGGTAATTTATTTTTAGTGTGTAATTTAGGACAGACTCGTGCAGGTAGCCGGTGATCAGGTGCGCTCTCTCTCACTGTGAATCGCTTTGAGCCCTCTGGCTGCTCCAGTGTTCGGTGCTGCAGAGCGGCTGCCTCTCCAGAGTCCTTCACTATCCGCTCATACAGACGCTGTTCTCACATGTATCTGTGCTCATGTCTATATTTGTATTATTTTTTACCCGTAAAGATTTCATGTTCACACTGTGCATCAGATTTTAATGAGGACACACTTACTTTGTACTTTCAGATTATGGAGCTCATCTAAATACCACCAATGAGTTACGTGCAGGCATTGAAATATTTTCTAATTAGTGTATTAATTAGCTAAATGAATGACCTCATTATTGTAGCTGGTTATGTTTAATATATCATGGTAATTAAAGTGGCATATTAGACAGCTCTGGTACTTCTTGTAGAGACAGGACATGGAGGCCAGGTCAGTTTTTCACAGATGAATCTAAGACTTGGAACATATTTAAAAGAAGAAGAACTTTCAGAAAGAGTGCTGTGCATTCAGCGACAGTTTTTTTCAAATAAATAATCAAGCAAGTGTGCAGTGCTCCCTGCTTTTGACCATATTCAGCCTCACCCAGGGCAGGACGGTAATTAGCATTGCTCCCGGGTCCTGGGTTCAAATCTGTGTGGAGTTTGCTGCTCTCATGTCTGTGTGAGTTCTCCACAGAACTCACCAGCCCCCCCCCCCGCGACCCTGAACAGGATAAGTGGAAGAGGATGGATGGATGGGTGGATGGGTGGATTTTTCTTATTTTTTGCTTATTAACAGGTGAATGACAATACACATACTGACAGTGGGACACATAAATGGAAAAGCAGGTACGTACCTTGATGAGGGAGCACTTTGCAATTTTTCCATGGGTACAATAAATTTAGATTTGAATGTGATTCAAAATCAAACCAATAATAAATTCAGCTCAGATGGTGTCTTCAGGATCTTCTTCTTCTCTCAGTACCAATATTGACGCCATTTTAATATCTGTTAAAGATTCTGGATGATGAATGAAACATAATGAAGTCCTGGAAAATTACAACTTGAAATACTTGAATATGGTTTCATGTTGTTGGCTGCAGAGCATGAAAATGTCAGATCCTGATCATCTCTGCTCTCAGTAACCTTCACCATCTTCCTCTAACAGGAAACTTACGCCTGACATTAAACGTGTTCCAATCAAGTCATAAATTATGTGCATGATACTTGAAACCAAGTATTGCAGGTTTAATTAAAAAAAACAAAAAAACAGTTAAATTCTCTCTAAAAGGTTTTCCAGAAGAAAAACATCTGGTTTGGAAAATGTTTTTCTTTTCCACAGAAACCAAAAGCTACAAAAATTCAAACGACTTGAATGCGAGTTTTAAAACAATTGCTTCAAAGAGGATTCAGGAAATTGTGTCTATTAAGGCAGTAAGAAAACAAAGAGCAGCGTCTCCTCGCGGCACGCAGCCAAACATTAAAGCAGCAGCACTTCATTAC
This sequence comes from Pterophyllum scalare, assembly GCA_024447675.2. NCBI lineage: Eukaryota > Metazoa > Chordata > Actinopteri > Cichliformes > Cichlidae > Pterophyllum > Pterophyllum scalare. The sequence continues at coordinate 13,201 of JAMQGT020005303.1, forward strand.
TTAAGCAAGAGTTTCCTAATGTGGAATGAAACACAGCTTCACAGCAGACACCACAGGAATGCTGGGAACATTACAGCATTCCTGTGCACGCACACACACACACACACACACAAAGGGGTGCCTGAAGACACAAATCACCTCCTCCACTCTCCTGTTACTCCTTCAAACACACACATACAAAAATGTGCTGCAGGTGCATCACTCATCACATTAATCGCACTGTATGCACACACATGTACCAAACACACACACACACAGATCATTTTTCCTGATATTCCCAAAGGAATCTGAGATGTGAATGTGGACAGAAAGGATAAAAACAACAGTGTGTACTTTGATTGGAGCAGTGAAAGTGTGTGTGTGGGTCTTATTGTTCTATAATCTCCTCTTGGGATCCTTGGGGAAGTCGAATTGCGGCACCTGATTATCTCCGAGCCGGAGCATCAACAAGAAAGGTAATTCTCCAGAGACAGATTGAAAGTCTTTCTCCGCTCGCTCTCTTTTCCTTCAATTTCTTCATTCTCCCTTTTCCCCCTTTTATCTTCTTTCTCAATCTCTCTCTCCGGCACATAGAGACGCACACATGCACACACACACTGCACTCTTGTCTAAACCACCTCTCTTGTTCCAGCATCCTTGTTGTGCCCTGTCATTGCCTCCTCCTGCTATTCTTTCTCATTCACCCTCCTCCCCATCCCTTCATTCCTTCCCTCCTATCTTTCCTTTCCTCTTTCATCATTTTATTTAGGAGACACAGCAGTTTGACGAAGATTGCAGAATTATTTCAGTGATGGGAAATTCTCTGCAGAGATCTCTAGTGCCTTTTCATTCTTTCCACTATTGCATGAAATGGTCTGAATCTCTCTGAACCTGTATAAGCATGTCTGAATGAGTCTCTCCACGCGTGTTTCATATGTATAATTCTAATTCTCTGTAAAGCAGCCAATCAGCAGTGGAATAGCAAAGCTGTTCAGTGCTGTGCTGTGACCTATTCTGTGCTGTTCACCTTGAGGAGAATTAAATTCCACTTCCCCTCAGACTCGGTGTGCCCCTCATACGAGGCCCCGCCTCATACGTTGAGAAGTTGCAGCGATCTTCACATCCGAGTGTGCAGAGAGATTTCATTGTGTTCCTCGGAGTGAGTGACAGCTTGTCGGGACAGCACCGAGCTGTGTAGCTGCAGCAACAATAGCCTTTCGATAGCAGCAGCACGCTTCATTTCAGTTCCATTACATTCAGTCATCCCTCCTCTCCAGGAAGTGCATTTTTCTGTTAAAGTCTCGGCAATCTGTATATGCTCAAACGGTTTGCTGACATCATTCATAATTCCACCAAGGGGAGAAAGACGGGGAAGGGTTTTGGTTTTATTTGTTGTACATCATGCACCTTCAGTGTGTTCTCTGAAAGGGCCTGTGTGCAGTTTGGAGACTATGATACATACACATACCTGTATGTGTAATAACATGCATCAGGAATTACCAAGCATGCTCCTTCCAGACCTTCATCAGTGCCAGCTTTGTTAAAACTGGCCTGAACATCATGGAAAATTTGGGCTTTGAATGACTGGTTCTTTTTCCAGTGGAAGGATTTCCCAGCATACATCTAAATGACTTAAAAAAACAACTGGATTTATTTGGGATTTTCTCCAAACCACACAAGGTCAAAAGGATACATGCAGGCTCAAATATAGCTCATATCCCCACTAATATTTGGTTAAATGTCTCTCAGCAAGTTGCACCTCGAGCAGACACTTTTGGCAGCCATCAACAAGCTTGTGGCATCATTCTGGCTCCACATTTAACTGCTCTTCTGGGCAGAATTGGTAGAGTTCATTCACACATCAGAAAAACTTTGTTTGAACTTTGTTTGAACTGGAGGAACCTGCAGTTGATTAGAAATGGCTCAGCAAGACCCTCCCAACTGGTGTAAATCTAAAATTCTGCTTCTTAGCTCTTCACTGAGTTCCTTGGACTTTCCCATTGTTCTGAGTGTTGGTCGGTCCAGTGAGTGTCAAACAAAAACTTTTTATGCTGCAGTTGTAAAAAGATTGTTGTTAAAATAATTGAGTGTATGTATATATTTGAGTCAGCTTCCATAATTTTGAGCCTCTATAATTAGAGAAAATCCAAACTCATTACAGATGGATGCTGTACAATTGCTCCACCCTGGAAAGAGAACTGGGCCAAAATAACTCTGACATTCATGCCCAGGATGGGTGGATGTAAACTTCTGACCACAGCTGCAGCATTTTCTACTCTAAATGAACACTCGATGCACTTTTTACTATTAGCCACATTCACCCTTTTATGCAGCACTTTATTCTATCACTTTAAGCACTTTATAACTATCACATAATATTTACACATCAATAGATTCATAAGGGTCAATTTGGAGTTCAATAATTTGCCCAGGGACACTTATACATGCAGACCGGCTTTGAACCATCCACCTGTGCCCGTTATTGCTCTGATAGCATCTCCTCCTGGCGTTCCAAATGAATGAGAACCTGTTTTACCCTCAGTTGTTGCATTAACAACTGTATTTTTATTTAGTCATGTTCATAAAGGCCCTTAGACTACAGTGAGTTCTGTGTAGTTTTCCATGGGACACCAGGACTATATTTTCCATCATTTCTTTTTAACAGTTCAGATGGCCTTGGCCCTTAACACTGTTGTTCATGGTGGTGGTTGGTTGTGTTAAAATTATGTCCCAGCATCATGAAATGCAGCAGCCATTGTCTGGCACCATTACCTGGGTTTGTTGGCTAAAGTGACCCAGCGTTTGTCATGGAGTGGTGTGCGGTGGCCTTTGTTTTTGTTGTTTTGTCTTTGCAGGGGGTTGGCCGGTTGTTTTCTCCTCCTCTCTGTTGGGCGGGGCAGGAAGCTGTCGTGTGGAGGCTCTGCACACCTGTGGCGAGTTGCTCATCAGGACTGTATTTAAGGGTTTGCTTTGACCTCCTGTCCTTGCCAGAGTGTCTGCAAACATCAGGGAAGCCTGCCTGCCTGCCTGCCTGCCTGCCTGCCTGCCTGCCTGCCTGCCTGCCTGCCTGCCTGCCTGCCTGCCTGCCTGCCTGCCTGCCCGCCCTGCCTGCAAGAGACATCTCATCTTTCCAGCCACCTGCCCCTCTCTCTGGATTTTGTTTTACAGCTCCCCATACCAGTCCCCCTGTGTTTACATTCCCGCCCGCAGCGAGCTAGAAGGTGGAACAGGACCCTGAGAAAGAAAACCTTAGAGAGCCACTCCCTGTTCTTTGTGGTCTGCTCAGTTTTGTTAATAAATTGCAGTGTTCAACATAGCCCTGCCTCTGTCTGTGTCTGCACCTGGGTTCGCCTTCGCTGTGCCTCTGGCGCTGACAGTACACTCTGGCCTCCCATGGACCCAGCAGACCCAATAAAGACAGCCTTAGCCAAGCAGGGAGCTAGACTTGGTGAGCTGGAACAGGCTATAAGGTTCTTGTGCGAACAGCAACAAGAGGCCAAGCAGATGCAGAAGGAGTACCTCAGCCTTTGTCAGACAATCAATGAGAAGCTTTCCTCTGTCGCCCCTGCGAGCACTGCTGGCCCTGCTGTAGTCACGGTAGGGTCGCCCATGGATGCCAACCCGGTCGAACTCCCCCCCGAGACGACAGGGTTCTTGAGATTAGCGTCTCCCCTTCCTGAACCTTTTTCTGGTGATGTTAGCACAGTTAAGGGTTTCTTGTTTCAATGCGAGCTCGCTTTAGCGCGGTCTCCCAGCACGTTCCCCAGCGATGCAGTTAAACTCTCGTTTTTTATTAGCCTTCTAAGAGGCAAGGCACTGGCCTGGGCCGAGGCTTTCTTTGTACACAACCACATTAACACATATTGCTATGGGGACTTCCTTCGGGAATTCCAAAAAACATTTGTTCATCCTAGTTCTGATGGGAATGCTGCTCGGAGATTGCTTAGGCTCAAGCAGGGAACCAGAAGCGTAGCTGAGTTTGTCATTGAATTTCGTACTATCGCAGCTGAGACAGGTTGGCCAGACAATACCTTGCAGGATGTGTTTTTTCAAGCTTTAAACGAAAGAATGAAGGATCAGTTAGTTTCCCGGGATGAACCCTCCTCTTTTGAAGCTTTGGTCACCTTAGCCCTCAAGGTAGATAATCGTCTTCGTGAGCGAGCCTTGCATAAGGACTCAATTTCCCAGCCACCCTTTGGGGCTCTGGGGTCAAAGCCCACCTCTCCACCGCTTCCGCTTCCCGGGGCTCTGGCCTCGGGCCCAGGGCGTTTGGCTGAGCCGGGACCTGAGCCCATGCAGATTGGCAGAGCTGGATTAACGCCAGAAGAGCGGCGACGGCGTTTTGCGGCTCGGGCGTGTTTGTATTGTGGACAAGTCGGGCATTTTGTGGCAAACTGTCCCCTGCGGCCAAAAGGAGGAGCCCACCGGTGAATTCGGGGATCCTGGTGGGTGGAGCTCGACAAGATTCCCCTTCTCGTTTGTCATTACCAGTAACTCTTTTCATAAATCAAGACACTTTCACTTTTCAAGCTTTGGTAGATTCCGGAGCTGAGCAGAGCTTGTTGGATCGGGATTTAGCAGAACAGATCGGTGTGCACATAGAACAGCTCGCCAGCCCCATTTCTGTTTTTGCATTAAATGGCAACTTACTGGCCACGATCACCCATCGTACCGTTCCCATTGAGATAGTATTGTCCGGTAATCATCATGAACGTTTGTGTTTTTTCATTTTTTCGGCCCCCAGTACTCCTATTGTATTAGGACATTCATGGTTAAGCACACACAATCCGCACATCAATTGGTCAGAGGGGAGAGTGGAGACTTGGAGTATATTCTGCTTAGCCAACTGTTTGAGATCAGCGGTGCCACTAGGGGGTGCCAATGATCCTGTTTCCAAGGATCATTTCCCAGATTTATCTAGCATTCCTCTGGAGTATCATGACTTGCACCTAGTCTTTAGCAAGGAACAGGCTCTGTCACTTCCCCCTCATCGACCTTATGACTGCGCCATTGACCTGCTCCCTGGAGCACCGCTTCCCACCAGTCGGTTATACAACCTCTCTGGACCTGAGAGAAAGACCATGGAGAGATACATCAAGGACTCCCTGGCGGCAGGTATCATCAGACCATCTTCTTCTCCGGTGGGGGCGGGGTTCTTTTTTGTGTCAAAGAAAGATGGCACACTCAGACCCTGTATTGACTTTAGAGGTCTTAATCACATCACGATAAAGAACAAATACCCCTTGCCTTTGATCAGTTCCATTTTTGAGCCCTTGCAGGAGGCCTCCTTCTTCACTAAGCTCGATTTACGCAATGCTTACCATCTGGTGCGTATCCAAGAAGGTGATGAATGGAAAACCGCTTTTAAAACCCCTTTGGGCCATTTTGAGTATTTAGTGATGCCATTTGGGTTGACTAATGCCCCGGCCATTTTTCAGGCACTTGTCAATGATGTACTCAGAGACTTTTTGAATGTGTTCGTTTTTGTTTACCTGGATGACATATTGATTTTCTCCAAATCTCTCGCTGAGCATCAGATTCACGTACGGAGTGTGCTCCAGAGACTCTTGGAGAATCGATTATTTGTGAAAGCTGAGAAATGTGTGTTTCACGTGTCTTCTATCTCCTTTCTGGGCTACGTCTTTGAAGGCGGGCAGGTGAAGACGGATCCAGCTAAAATCAAGGCAGTTGTGGACTGGGAAACGCCTACCTCCAGGAGGAGCTTGCAACAGTTTCTCGGATTCGCCAATTTCTATCGCAGGTTCATCCGCAACTACAGCCAGGTAGCTGCACCCCTTACACGTCTCACCTCTGTTAAGACTGAGTTTCACTGGTCTCAGGAGGCGGAGGCTGCCTTTAAGCGCCTCAAAGTGCTATTCACCACAGCCCCCATTCTAGCACACCCTGTCCCTGACCGCCAATTCATCGTAGAGGTAGACGCATCCGACTCGGGGGTAGGAGCAGTGTTATCCCAAAGGGCGGGCCCTGGGGAGAAGCTACGGCCGTGTGCCTTCTTTTCTAGGCGCTTAACGCCCGCGGAACAAAATTACGACATTGGGGACAGAGAACTACTAGGAATCAAACTAGCACTAGAGGAGTGGCGTCATTGGTTGGAGGGGGCCCAACATCCGTTCATCATTTGGACTGATCACAAGAACTTAACTTACCTGCAGCAAGCCAGAAGGCTCAATGCTCGTCAGGCTCGGTGGTCCTTGTTCTTTGGTCGCTTTGATTTCCACATCTCTTACCGCCCCGGGTCCAAGAATATTAAAGCCGATGCTCTGTCCCGTCAGTTCTCCGCAGGGAAGGTTCCAGTTGAGCCGGGGTGCATTCTTCCGAGTTCCTGTGTGGTGGGGCTCTTTCCTGGGAGGTGGAAGAGTCCATTCAACGAGGGCTTGCTGTCGAGCCAGATCCTGGGATAGGCCCTCCTGACCGGCAGTTTGTTCCTACACCCGCTCGGCCAGCTGTCATTCACTGGGGGCACACCGCTAAGTTCTCCTGTCACCCAGGGGTGAGTCGGACCCAGACTTTTCTCAAGCGGTATTTCTGGTGGCCCTCCCTGGACAAAGATGTGCGAGAATATGTAGGAGCCTGTAGCATTTGTGCCCGAAATAAGACTGTTAATCAACCACCCTCTGGTTTGCTTAAACCTCTGGCGGTTCCTCACAGACCTTGGTCCCACATTGCTGTGGATTTTGTAACTGGTTTGCCACCGTCTAGTGGTAACACAGTTATCCTATCCATAGTTGACAGGTTCTCCAAAGCAGCCCATTTTCTTGCACTCCCTAAGTTGCCCACAGCACTTGAGACTGCTAATCTGCTAATTGAACAGGTTTTCCGTCTTCATGGTATTCCCACGGAAATAGTGTCCGATAGGGGTCCCCAGTTCGTTTCTCAAGTGTGGAAGACTTTTTGTACTGCACTAGGAGCCAAGGTTAGTCTAAGTTCTGGTTTTCACCCACAAACTAATGGACAGATCGAAAGACTTAACCAGGAACTGGAGGCTGCCCTCCGTTGTGTTGCCTCCGATAATCCCTCCTCCTGGAGCACCTGTTTACCGTGGGTTGAGTACGCACACAACTGTCACACCTCCTCTGCCACTAACCTATCTCCTTTTGAGGCCTCCATAGGTTTTCAACCCCCCCTGTTTCCGGAGCTGGAGAGGGACTTGGCCGTCCCTTCGGTCCAGCATCACCTCCAGCGGAGTCGGCGCGTGTGGGAGAGCACCAGACGGGCACTCCTCCGCTCTCAGGATCGGACTCGCCTGTATGCAGACCGGCGGAGGGTCCCAGCTCCACGATACGTACAGGGACAGAAGGTTTGGTTGTCGGCTACGGACATTCCCTTACGGTCTCTTTCCAGGAAGTTGGCTCCCCGTTTCATTGGCCCGTATGAGATCGCGGCTGTTATCAGCCCTGCTGCCGTCAAACTGAAGCTGCCGGCATCTGTCCGGGTCCACCCGGTGTTCCATGTGTCTCAGGTTAAGCCTGTCCGCTCCAGCTTATTGTGCCCTCCGGCGGTTCCCCCACCGCCCGCTCGCCTGGTGGATGGTCACCCGGCGTTTTCGGTCCGTCGGATTGTGGATGCCCGGCGCCGGGGCCGGGGGTGGCAGTACCTGGTGGACTGGGAAGGGTATGGTCCGGAGGAGCGGTCCTGGGTCTCTCGCTCCCTTATTTTGGACCCGTCGCTGGTCCGGGATTTCCACGCTTCTCGTCGGGGGCCTGCTGGTCGGCCGCCGGGAGGCGTCCGTTGAGGGGGGGTACTGTCATGGAGTGGTGTGCGGTGGCCTTTGTTTTTGTTGTTTTGTCTTTGCAGGGGGTTGGCCGGTTGTTTTCTCCTCCTCTCTGTTGGGCGGGGCAGGAAGCTGTCGTGTGGAGGCTCTGCACACCTGTGGCGAGTTGCTCATCAGGACTGTATTTAAGGGTTTGCTTTGACCTCCTGTCCTTGCCAGAGTGTCTGCAAACATCAGGGAAGCCTGCCTGCCTGCCTGCCTGCCTGCCTGCCTGCCTGCCTGCCTGCCCGCCTGCCCGCCTGCCCGCCCGCCTGCAAGAGACATCTCATCTTTCCAGCCACCTGCCCCTCTCTCTGGATTTTGTTTTACAGCTCCCCATGTAAGCCTCCACTTCCACTACCTCCCTACTTACTTCTGTGTTATGCTGACTCCAGTCTATAACCCATCTCTTCCTCTCCCTCCGTTTAGACCAGTCCCCCTGTGTTTACATTCCCGCCCGCAGCGAGCTAGAAGGTGGAACAGGACCCTGAGAAAGAAAACCTTAGAGAGCCACTCCCTGTTCTTTGTGGTCTGCTCAGTTTTGTTAATAAATTGCAGTGTTCAACATAGCCCTGCCTCTGTCTGTGTCTGCACCTGGGTTCGCCTTCGCTGTGCCTCTGGCGCTGACAGCGTTTGACACTACAAGAACTACAAAATAGCACTACTACTGACAGTAATGATGATAATAATAAAACAACTTGCCCAACATCTAAAAAGGTGCAGGTGAATCCATTTCCGGCCTCCTGATTGAGAGTCTTGTGTTTGAGTTGACTTTGGTCCACCGTATGCAGACGCTGGTGCTGATGCACCGTGTGCCATCACCATGACCGAGCTTCCGATGGACTTTCCATTAGCCTTATTATCATATAAGGCTAATTTTACACACCGCAGTCTAGTAATGCCAGAACACTGTTGTTATTTGGAGATCAGCTGCGGCTCTGCTGTCTCTGTACAAACACGGGCGGAGCATTGAAATCACACTTCGGCAGGTTGAAAAATGGAGACCTGTTCATAAAAAAAGAACAATGGCAAAGTCATTGATTCAGTCATCTCTACAGATGGTCCTGTCATTTTCCTCTTAAGAGATACTCATCTTTCTGAGACCGAGCTCAATCTGAGGAGGCCATCCATCTCTCCATCCTTTTTATCTGCTGTGCCTGCTGCTAAGGTCAAACTTCCCGTAGCTAATCTGTCTGTCTACCGGTCCGTCTGGCTGCCTGTTGTCGGTGTTTGCAGCGGCCCCTATTTCCTCCACCTGACAGACGGTAGATTGTGTGGAGCTGCAGAGGTTTATGTGTATGAAATTGGCCCGTTATGGCTGTGAATGTGATTTAAGGGGCATTTTAGGTCATTCCAGTCTTTCAAATTTAATAAAGCGCCGGAGGAGGAAACTTAAGTCGTATGATTGGGCCGTGCAAACTGCACTAACGGGGATCTCTTCAAGGTGAACGACCAATCTTTAAGCACTCATATTCTTTACAGTGTAGTAGATGGAAGTTGAAGATGATCAGTGACCTCCTTAATTTATGATTAATTTATGAAAGCCTCATTTCTCATTACTAAGCTTTTTCTGTTTATCTTAAAAAGAATTGAAGAACAAACCTCTGCACTGATCTCATAACGATAGGCTCAGCTTCTCTCTACAGCAGACCGGCCCTAATCTCTGCGCCCGATATGCTTCACACAAATATGGTTTCCAAGGACAGATGATGTGCCTTGAAACATTATATCAACTTGCACACATCTGACAGAGATCAGTCAGTGCTATGAGACTGAATATCCCCATCTTCCATTTTTGTCTGCTGTTGAACTGAATTCAAGCACAAGCAGGAGCAGCGGTCAAAGTGACATTATAGGGTAAGAGCGTAGCTTTATGCCGGGTCAAATACAGGCAAGCTGCAACATATAAACTGTCTTTCTTTCTCAGAGTAGGATGAGAAGATCGACACCATTCTCCTGTCTCCTGGCTTAGCTTAGTCACAGGACCAGAATCTTTCTGGTACTTCTAAAACTTCCAGTCTTTCTTTCATTAAAGCACGTGTTAGGGATCATTAGCAGAACCTGTTCTGTCTGTAGAGGGTGGCCAGGTGGGCTGGAGCTGAAACGTGGTAGCAGTTCCATGTTTCATTGAGCCAAATTCTGAATAAACAGCAATTTGTTTATTTGTGAGGTCAGGTGTATGATTATCAGCATGTTTATGCAATCGTTTATTTCTTTATATGATTAAATCTGAAAATGGGAGAATGTACCATTAATGCAGTCTTTTTTATACCCTAGAGAAATGATGGAGTAACTTTACTTTCATGCAGTATTTCTCGTTTTCAGGGACTTTGTCATGTATTTATCTGTCCTATAATTAGCTTTTTTGCTACTGTATGTATCAGAAAATTGTTATAATTCATGTACCCTTCAAACACTTCAGTCCAAAACCATCGACTGTGTATAAAATATGGATGAGCCACCATGATCTCACCCACTGTTTAAAAGTCTTTCGAAATATTTATTTTTGGGCATTTTTAGCCTTTGTTTGGGAGGACACTTAGGAGAGTTCATAGGAAGTGGGAGGAGACCAGGGACATGGTCTGGCGTGGACTCGGACCCACGCAGCACCTTCAGTACATGGGTCTCAAACTTAACCCGGTGAGCCCTCCTCGGTCTTTTGATCTTGGTGATGAGTGAGGCAGTGATCCGACTGAAAACCAGAGTTCTGGGGCTTTTTGTTGCAGTTCCTGCAGTGGACTGCCTTATGTCATCCACAGGAATTCCAGGACTCTAATTTCCAGCCACTTTAATGAGATCAATGTTCCACATCGGTCAGTGTTTTCAATGTTGTGGCTCATCAGTCTGAATCTGCTGCATGAATCATTTCTGCAGTGGGACAGACTGATGTTTTAATCCTCAGTGACTGCTTTGGAGTGGACCTCTGATGCGAAGCACACGAATAATAAAATGTGATCAGCTAAATGACATTACACTGACGTATGCAGTGTGTTGAACATATTCCCAGCCGTGTGCGGCTAGTGCTAATCACTCTCTCCTAACCAGAGGAAATGAGAAGCTAAAGCCTGCTTAGTGACATATTTCCTTTTGTGAAGGAAACGTGATCTCCTGTATGAAATGCTCACAGGAAATATGAATCCTCTTAATGCTCTTTTTATATCTCCCACATAGATTTTTGATTAATGCTCCTTCCCTTCATGCATCATCTTTATAAAAAGCATTTTGACATAATATTAAGCACTCCAAGGAAGCGTAGTAGCCAGAGGTCCTAATCATTTCTGATGTGAGAGGTGTATGTGTTCGTCATAATAGCAGAAATGTTGTAGGTTTCATTTACTCAGCAGTTTATTTCCCTGGTGTTTCGGTGTCTGTCTTGTGGATGCGTTCAGCATCATGCAGCTCAGGCCGGGTTGGAACGTTGGCTTTGACAGGAAGTTTGTGTGCAACTCTGTCTAATAACCAAAGGTTATCAGGAGACATGAAGGGACCAAAGGTTATGAAGTTTGAGTCAAACTGAGGACTGTTATGAGTCTCTGCTACTTTAATTCTGACCACTCTTTCATTATATGTGTGTTATAGTCTCCTCGGCTGTGTTCGATATTTCTATTCAGAGCAATAAATCTTTCACTAAAATAAAAAAATCTGGTTGTCAAGGTTACAGTAAACCTGCCCATCCTAAACACAAAGGAGCTGAAATGTTTGTTCTGCAGCTTAGCAACTAACAATCCACAACACATGTAAAAATGGCCAAAAATAATGTTTATAAATCTCACAAATACATCTCATATCCATTTTGCTACAAACTTACTGGAATTCTTCTTCTCTTTAAACCTCGGCGCTGTCTGAAGTCGGTCTTTCTCTTGTCTCGACTGTTTGATATTATACTTTTTTGTTTTGGCTCATACAGAGAGTGGAGTTCAGCCATGTGAAGGCCAACAGGGGCACGCTGTCTTCTCTGTCAGCCAGTGTGGCGTCCATATTCTGCCTTTGCTTTTCCTTTTGGGCTGGTTTTTCGGAACGAACCTCTGCACGCGCAAAGGGCGCCTGAAGCAAAGCTGCTTCTGTTTCTGTTCCTCTGCTCAGTTTACTTTTGTAAATCTTGTCACAAATGCAACAGATCCCCCCAGTCTTCACCGGCCTCGGAAAACTCAGATTTGTCTGTAGATATGAGCGAATCCCAGACTTCAGTCCTCAATGTTCTAGTTTAGCCCAAATGTATATTTGGCATGCTACTTGAGTATTATGAGGACTGCATTGGTAAATGAAAGGTTAGACAGCTCATGTACTACACAGAACTAATTTGTACAAACAGCAATCTAAAGCAGGGATTGTGTCAGTAACTTCCAATAAATCAGACTGATTTTCCAGTTCAGATTTGCCTCATGAAGCACACAACTTCTAAATCATGATATCACCCTGACTTTTGTCATACTTTGTTTTCCAAGCTGTCAAAAGCAGAGTGATCTTTATATGTAAATGTAGCATGTGGTCTCCTTTGTAGCATTTCATTATGAAAAAATATGCTAAATGTCTGTTCCTTATTTGCTCAACAAAAGATATTGTAAAAGAAAGATTACAATCATGTGGGTCACACTGCAAAAAAAGAAAAGAAAGAAAAACAGGTTTTCAGTCCTGTGAAGGACGTAAACATCACTAGTTCCTGGCTGTTATCAGCTGTTTATAGTCTGCAGTGCCCTTACTGGAAATCAGTGCAGGCTAAAAGGCTCTGTGGGGTATCAACATTTTCTCTAATTTTGTCTAATAAAAGTAAATGCAGGTTAGCAAAGAAAAAGTGAAATAGTCAGTGGGTCGACCGGACTACTGGGAGGCTCAGCATGCATGCAGCAAAGACAGAGGTGGCAAAAAGAAACGGTGGAATGAGTTGCATATGAGGTTGGACACCAAGGAAGGAGGAAAGGACTTGTTTAAATTGGCCAGACAAAGAGAGAGTGCACTGGAAAGGATGTGCAGCAAGTCAGGATGATTAAGAATAGAGGTGGAAATATACTAATGGGTGCTGATAGGGTGGAAGGAGTACTTTAAGGAACTGAATGCAGAAAATGAGAGACAGAGGCCAGGCTGAGATGGTTTGGACATGAGCAGAGGAGGGAGAGTGGATATACTGGAGCTGCTAGGCAGGAAGAAAAGAGGAAGACCTCAGAGGAGGTTCATGGATGTAGTGAAGGAGGACATGCAGAGGGTTGGTGTGACAGAGGAGGATGCTGGGATAGGGGAAGATGGGCAGCTGAAAGAAGAAGGATTAACATACTTGACCAGTGCTACAGTCGTTCGTCTTAGCAGACTTAATTACATAATTGGTTCAATGATAGAGTTTATGGGTATATAATTATGTAAAGTCTGATCTATTTACAGCAGAGAGGCATGTAAAACTGGCAGAAAGTGAAATCCCACTTCAGTCCTGTACACTTCCTGAGAACTGAATGTCTGTGGCGATTACCAGCACTGCTCACTGATGACAAAAACCACTTTTTATGCAGTGACAGCGCTGTGCTCACACCAGTACACTGTCTTTATTAAATTCTGCCTAGTTGCATTCTGGAGTGATAAAATGATCCATTGGTCATGTATAGTTCGATCACATTAAAATGCAACAGGATCATTTAAGAGGTAATTAGATTTCCCCCGTTGGTTGGTCATCCTCTTTTGACTCCGAGCCTGATGCTCATACCCCGGTGTTTCTAATGTGCTCTTGTCATACACTGTGACGGGTCACTGCTCAAGCTCATCTCCGTGTTGTTCGCTCTGCCTCTCAGATGGATTTCTCACAGTGAAGACAGCGAGATAACAGCGATACGCACGAGGCACAGGATGCTAATGTTGTTTGATCTGCTGAAGTGTGTCGTTGCGCTGCATCTTGTTTCCATACAAATTAGCATCCATGCTGGTTAATGTATATTGCTTTGTCAGTGGCAGGCTGTTATGCATGAATAAAATTCACAATGTAATAAAGAATTTAGATTTTTTTCTAAAACAAGGGAGGTGTAGGAGAGCATAAGCTGCGCCTGTCCTTGTTCTGATTGCTCCGACACTGATAGAATAAATTGTTTTTTAAGGCCTATAAATTAGAAAGTGACTCTGTAATGACAACAGACTGTTTGGAATAATTCTCATTGGTTTTTTTTTACTGTTGCTCTTTCTGGCTTTGATGAATTGAGAAAAGGTTGGTTTTCTGTCTTTGAAGCCTCAGCTTCTTTTTTGACATTTCACGATTATTCGGTGCTGAAGTTTGGTCCCAGGGTCAAGGGAGATGCTTGGAGTCCTTTTAAGAAGAAGGAATAAGAACCCAGGCTCGTTCCCACAGCACAAAAACACACATCAAGAGAGTGCTACAGACCACCTTGCATTATTCTGTTTTTTATTTTCTGACAAGCACCAATCATAATAATTTAATGTTACCCCCCCTTTGATACAAATTCTTTGAATGACTAATTTATTATATTTATTGGCAATATGAATATTAGTATCTGTCCCAGGACTGGTAGTTTGCTGTCTGTGGGGATGGGTGGTATAGGTTTACTGTACAGTACCATTACGTGTCTGGATGACTAACTGAATGTGAGCTGTGTGGACCACCAAAGCACCGTTCTATCATACAGGAGACTCCATACAGCTGCAGCACAGGCCTGTTCATTTTCCAGCTCTTTCAGTTTATAGTGACCCACCGCTGACATTCTGAACTGCTGTGGCAAACCTCCATCTCCACCAACCTAACCAAGCTTATGTTCAGACTGACTGCCCTCACTAAACTGATATGACCATCCCATAACACCTTAGAGAAGTTTCAGTGTCCAGGCTTTGATATAAAAAGTCTGCTTTGCATCAGTTATTACTACATTACTACCCATGTGTGTACTTAGAAATGGCATCACAGACACTAAAATGCTGGAAAAGTACAATTATAGTAAATGAAGCTCATGGTGCTTTTTATAATTACTAAACAGTACAAGTCTAATGAATGCTATTAAGCTGCTACTGAGCAACACTGAAAACCTCATCAGTGACAAACATTTCTAATCATTATTCTAAAATGAGTATTGCAGTTAGATACTAATATGTTAAAGAGGTGTACAGCGAGAGACCGCATTGTTTCTCCTCGCTCTATAATATCTATTACAGGCAAAGGCAGCAAAACATCATCCTCATAAAGAAAACTGTGGAGGTGACTAGGAATAATGAGTCAGCCGCTGCTGTTCCCAGCCAGCCGAACGCCCGTGCTCTTCCCCTTTCTCAGGTTTTTGCTTTTAATCATTTGATTCTGACACATCCACTCTGGTTTAAAAATGTATGAACTTTATTAGAAGTCTCTGCTTTTTTTAAATCAATACTTTAGCAATTTGGCAAGTCAGAGAGGTTAGAAAAACACAGATATCCGCGCGCTGTAATTTATTTAGTAAATGCACTTTAAACTTGTGGCAGTATGGATTCTAGGGAGATAATGATAATAAATTACACTCACAAATGATTCTTTGTTATTGGCCTGGGATGCCAGTTCTGGTCCAATTGGGCTCAGGATGAATCCTCCTGACTTCGGTGGACCCCTGGCTTTGCACATGAAGTTTGTTCCATTTAGGCATGGCCCCTCAGGGTGAGTTGTAATCACGTTGGTGTTCCTGTGACTTTTAATCTAATACCACTATAAATCCATCCAATTACTGGCCATACTCAGTTTGCTTGAAGATTGCCTGGGGGCTGGAGCTTAACCCAGCCTAGCACTGTGGAGAGACAGGGTTGCCAGTCAATTACATCCATATTAAAACAGTCTCCGTCCAGACAAACATTTCATCACAGCTTCAGAAACAATCTTCGTCTCTACTAACATGCTTGTAAACACACATCACATTCATGAATACTGGGCCTGTGCGCCTTCGACAAGAAGCAGAGGGTTCAGATACTACAGAGGACAAGCAGCAGTGGTATAAAGTAAGGCTAATGGTTTCTTGGCCACGACCAGTGTTTAAGTGGACCAATTAGAGGAATGGTGCTATGAAAATCAAGAATGCATCAAATATTATTTGTATAATTATATGAAATGTAAATATAATAATACCATAATCTTCAATGGAAAAGAGCCAGTTGAGGTGGTTCATGCTTCTGACTAGGATGGTCCTGGATGCCTGAGATGTTTCAGGCATGTCCTACTGGAAGGAGCCCCCATGGCAGACTGCTTAGACTGCTGCCCCTGCAACCCGATCCTGGATATCATATGTCAATCAGCGTATCATTTGTTGTTGTTGGTAGTCGCTTCAATCACTGGCATTGGAATTAAGAAAAGTGCAACTCATGACCTGCCAACTTCATGTCGCCAGTGGACGTTTCACTTCACTTAAGTCACTGAATGCTGTTGACTTTCTATGGTCTGTGGTCACCATGTTGCTGCAGATCACTTCCTGTGTGGACACCCCCTAACGGTATTGCTCATGGTATGAAAGCCCAAAAGAGGCTTTGTAATTATATGCAAAATGACTCATATTCCAGATGGTATATCATGATACCAGTCTACACCTCAGTGTCTTTGAATGGTTGGAGCACTTAAAGAGAACCCACACTGACGAAAGAAGAACATGCAGACGTCCCACAGAAAGGCCTCAGGACAGCAGATGTCAAACAGAAATGTGATAACCAGTACATGATAAAACTGTTAAAAATATCAAATTTTCCAGTGTTTTGAAAAATTACTAAATAGATTCAAGAGCAGTCTAATGAGCCTTAGTTTTAGGCCATTAACATTTTTGGCATGTATGAAAAAACCGTGTTTGCGTCAGCCCAGTTTAATCGTGTGGGTTCATATCTACAACCCTCTCACATACAGTATTTGATGAAGCTGAAGTCTGAAGAACTGCTATTCTGCTATATTTTCCAGTGAGTCCACTGAATGAAGTTTAGCTCCAAAACAAATGAATGCCAAAAACAAACGAGTATGATGTAAGTTTACTTGCCAACTGGACAGTGATTTGGCATGTGAGAGCGAGCGTGACTACTCAGATTTGTTCTCTCATGATTATCAAACATCATGTTCAAACAGCACTCTGATCAGCGGTGGAGGCCCTGCTGAAATACAAAGATAAAATGAACAGCTGTGTGTTTTAATTGATGGGGTGAGATCAAACACACCGTCCGCCTCTCTCTGAAGCGTGCTCCACTGTGCTTCTGAGACCCGTCAGAAGTTTGTTTTCCCTGAAAAACCTCATGAAGAAGTTTCTATAGCGGTCCTGACTTTGGCATTCTTGAGTCGATAACCACCTCTGGGCTGGTAGGTTTTTTTTTTGTTGTTGTTTTTTTAATCTCAGACAGGCCGATATCCTCCTGTTGCATCAAAACCCACAACTTATTTCACCGATCCAAGATTTCATCACAAAGAACACAAGCATGAAGTGTTCTGAGCTGCAGCTGAAGATCTTTACACCTTTCACATATTTACTTAAAGCAAAGTGCGAGCTGAAGCTGAACTCTCTTGAAAGCTTAGAGACACTATCCTCAAAGGGGCTCACCGTCACCAGCAGGACATCATTGTTATTATTGACACCAGTGACCCCTTAAGAGGTGGGCAATTAATTTTCCCAAGGGGCCTCATGAGAAACTGGGACTGTTGTGGAGGGCTGCACCAATTTATTATATGTGCTATATGTCATGTTTCAAACATGACTTTTGGTATAAATAATAACTTACTTCACTTCCAATCTCAGGTAGCATAGGTACAGTGCTGTGAAAAAGTATTCGCCTCCTTTCTGATTTCTCCTTTCTGCATATTTGTCACACAAATTTTAATATTCAACAAAGATAACCCAACTAAATACAAAATGCTGTTTTTAAAGTATGATTTCATTTATTAAGGGAACAAAGCTATCCAAGCCCTGTGTGAAAACTAATTACCCCTTAAACCTAATAACTGGTTGTGCCACTCTTGGCAGAATGAACTGTACACCATTTGTGAAATATTTCTAAAATTAGAAACATCCTTTCTCAGACTGATGCTGAAAAGTTAATCCATGCATTTATTACTTCTAGGCTGGACTACTGTAATTCATTATTATCAGGCTGTCCTAAAAGCTCCCTGAAAAATCCAAAATGCTGCAGCTAGAGTACTGACAGGGACTAGAAAGAGAGAGCAGATTTCTCCCATACTGGCTTCTCTTCATTGGCTCCCTGTTAAATCTAGAGTAGAATTTAAAATCCTTCTCCTAACATACAAGGTCTTGAATAATCAGGCCCCATCTTATCTCAAAGACCTCATAGTACCGTATCACCCCAATAGAGCACTTCGCTCTCAGACTGCTGGCTTACTTGTGGTTCCTAGGATACTTCAGAGTAGAATGGGAGGCAGAGCCTTCAGCTTTCAGGCCCCTCTTCTGTGGAACCAGCTCCCAGCTTGGATTCAGGAGACAGACACCCTCTCTATTTTTAAGATTAGGCTTAAAACTTTCCTTTATGATCAAGCTTATAGTTAGGGCTGGATCAGGTAACCCTGAACCACTCCCTTAGTTATGCGGCTATAGGCCTAGGCTGCTGGGGGGGTTCTCATAATGCACTGAGTGTTTATTTTCATTCACCTCTTTTCACTCTGTTTATACCCTACTCTGTATTTAATCATTAGTTATTATTAATCTCTGGCTCTCTTCCACAGCATGTCTTTTGTCCTGTCTCTCTCCCCTCAGTCCCAACCTGTTGCAGCAGATGACTGCCCCTCCATGAGCCTGGTTCTGCTGGAAGTTTCTTCCTGTTAAAAGGGAGTTTGAACTTGAACTTGCATTTGGGGAGTCATTGGCAATTGTCCTACTGTATTTTGTAATTTAGGTATGAGGAGGTTTATATGTAAGCAATATGTTTGCAAAGCTGTCTCAGCTTGAAGAAGCTGTAGGGAACATGAAAAATAGACTCTGTTCAACTCTGAATCAGTGAGTTACTGCTTGTTTGTTTTTCTTAAAGGAAACATTAAAAAGCAGCGTATTTTCTGTTTGCAGCCTTTCGTCTGTCAGCTCCGTCAAACCTGTCTAACTGGCAGCTGTCACCAAGGCACACAGTGAGACGCAACCCTAAATACACTTAAATCTGTTAGCAAAGCTTTGATCATAATGTCAGACACACAATATTCCTTCTCATTAAAACAGCTGCCAACACACTAATAAAGAGTGAGATGCAGTACATACCATATGCACACTTGATAAAACCCCGTGTATAATAAAGGGATTCTGGCAGCTTATACATCACTGATTACCTTTGTTTGCTCTATGCTGGAAGAGATGTTTAATCCCTCTTGGGATACTGAACATTTTCCACCCATCACTTTTGTGATTCATGCAGTATACCGAACAACTCCTCCTCAAATCCTCTCACTGTTGCTCTCTGCAGTGCTGGTGTCTGTTTTCTGCCCTCTGACTGTATCAGGATATGAAAATGATGTTCTTTAATGCATCCCATGCATCAGCTGTTACTCTTTTTGTTATAGAATTACAGATATTAAAAAAAAAAAAAGCTAATTTGATCAAATGTTACCAGCAGGTTGTCATTGCTGTACTAAAAGGGCATCAGGCATGAAATTGCTATTTTATTTTAGTAAATTTTATTGCTTTTAATGTTCTTTTGTGACTGAACATGAAGTTTATTCTCAGATGTTTGCTGTTTGTTTTAGGGAACTTTTGTTAAAAATTTGTTAAGCAAATAATTTAATTAACTCACATATTTACTAAAGTTATTGCATCAGCATGATAGCATGCCAATATATTATGAGTTTGGATCTGGTTTCTACATATAGATGTTGATGCAGCATATGAGTAATCTAGTGCAGAGAACATTATCTGTGCTTGCTGCCTCTGCATCTGAAAGAATCAGTTCTCATTAGTTGGATCTGCTGAGTATATGTTCTGGCTAAGATCATAGCTAATGACAAGTGCGTTTATGTGTGAGGCTTTGAAGCTCGGAGGCATAGATAGGCTTGGCAAGCGTCCCTTGGCGCATGTCCAGCACATCAGCTGTCAGTGTTTCAGCTTCCATATATCTCAAGAATAAGGTGCTTCCTGACAGAACAGTCAGGTCGTAAACTCTCTCTGGACCCAGGAGCTCTGTGTTTTTCTGTTTTGTTTTGTTTAGAAATAAAGAAATAGAGAATCTGAGGAAAATGCAACAGAGGGTAAAAGATTTCAAAAGTATGAGATGAGGTAGTGAGAGATGATTGAAGAGGTACTGTGGAGATGGTACAGAGCATTCATAGATGATATAAATGATGACGACATAACAGCTTTTGGTTTGTTCAAAACAAGTTTGCCATTTTGACTGGAAGACGTTGCTGGACAGTTATCAGTTAAGGCTAGCTGGCTTGCCTATCAGCACTGTTGCCTCACAGCAAGGAGTTGGTTGGTGTATGCTGTTGGTGTTACTGTCACCAGTTCGGAAGCTGCTCCACCAGCAGACCACAGCAGACTCTGCTCACCACAACTGAGGGATAGAAAGTCTCCGTGTATCTGCTGCACACATTGTAGGATCTCAGCTTCCTTAGGAAGTAGAGCTTGCTCATCTCCTTCTTGTATTCAGCCTCTGTGTTGGTCTTCCAGTATTTCTGTAGGTGGTATGACCCGGAGTTGTACTCAAAGTGTACAAAGTAAACAAGAATAGAGACAGCACAGTGCCCAGCAGAGCTCCTGCACTGAACTGCCCAGTGTCGCTGACTGCAGTCTGCCTGTCAGGTAGTCAGTAATCCACGGGATGTGGGCCATTGTGTGCATGTTTGCTGACATTTCCTATAGCTTCTCTCTCAGCAGCAGCTGAACCGTGTTATATGCACTTGAGAAATCAAAGGTGATCCTCACCATGCAGCCGCTCCTATCTCGATGATTTGAGTTTCAATCCAAATGCTTCTTTCATAAAATAAAAACAGGACATGAAATGGTCCAGTTTCTAAACTGAAAACAAGTCCATGGATAATTGTGTGTGCACATGGATGCACATTAACACATTTCTCTGCTGACTGATATTTCACTGTAATCACAACTTCACAATTAAAAAGTAGTCACACTCTAAATCACTCTACGTTATCTAAGTCACTGTAAATGGACACACGTAACATAATGAACATCATGCTATCCTAAAAAAGATTGTTACTGCTTGCTGACAAACTCATCATTGCCAAAGTAATAAATCAGCTGAGAAATGGGGTCATTTTCTGATATAATCCAGTCTGAGGAGTCGCCATCTGCTGGTCATAAGCTTTAAGGCACTTCTGCTATTGCTTGGCCTGTCACTGTTGTCAAACAGGCTACATGCAGACAGTGAGGGAGTGATCAGAAAGTGCCCTGCTGGAGCTACAGGTGGATGCTGCAGTGGTGGAGGCAAATATGCATTGGCACAGTGACACTGACATGTCAGAGGCACAGATGGGAAATTTGGCAGCAGATTGAACCCACCAAACTGGGAGCATGTGTTTGGTATAGAAAGAGAAGACAAAGTATCAAAATAAGACAATTAGAAGAGTGGTTTTGGGTGACAGTGGTGTTGGTTGGTGGTGTCGCGCAGTGGGTTTGGATGGTGGTGGTAGTTGGTGGTGGTTAGAGGCAGAAAAACAGGAACAACAGAAAGACAAAGACTCAGTAGATCAAAGGTTGAGCTTCCTCTAAGGTGCTGGCTGATGAAAAAGGACTCAGACTCATGATATTGAATTTTTTATGTTTTATGTGGGAATACCTTTTGATATTTTTTTATCATCATCTGCACCTTACAGCAGGATGCTGTGATATCTGACACGTATCCATATTTTATGTGTTATTGGCAGTGGATTGTTGTTGTGCAAGAGAACACAGTAAGGAGGCCAAAGGAAGATTATAAAATATGACAAGAGGCTAAAAAAGACTGAAACCAAACAACCGTGATGGAAGTCCTAAATTTGTTTAGAATTATTGAAGGAAAAAAACCCTCTGACTGACAGTAAGGTTCCTTTATGTAGATATTTGTGGTGTTTTGCATGTGATACAAGGCCAGAGTAAGCTGTAACTAGGAAACAATGAGATCATCATGTGATTGCTCTGCATTTGAAGCAGGCTTAAGCGATGCAGAATGACCCGACACCCAATCAAGCTAGAGGAATAACAGATTATAAGTAATGGATTTACAGTCAGCTGCTTTGAAGTTAGAACATGTATTCATGCTGCTTCAGTGATTTACCTCAAATAATGTCGGGAGCACATCATTCAGCATCATTCACCTCCTCTAATGAGACTCACTGAACTGCAGTGGACCTCTCCAGCTTGTTTGGGCTCTTAATGATTTTAATACAGCCTGTCCAAGAAGTTTTTGCTCCACTTTTGGTGAGTGAAATTCTAGTGTTTCATGGAGTTATTGTTTTCTTATTATTAGTTGATTGTGACATTCACCAACAGGGCTACAGTAGAATTAATTCATTAATTGCTGGCAGTCGCTGGCGTGAAATTGGTCTTAAATAAGTCTTAAAGAAGCTACACTGAAAACCTCTGTGTGATTGCTTTGGCCACCAGCAGATTGCCACAGTCACAGAAAACTGGAAGACTTGTCTGCAAACACTTGCATACTGGTAGAACACCTGGTAAGTTAAAAAAAAATGCTGCTTTGTATGGGTTGTAAATTTCTTGGTATCTGATACCTGAAACTAACATTTAGCTGATTAGTTCAGACCTTCTCTCTATGCTGGCCAAACAGCAACAGTCCTGATACTGAAACAGTGAAAATAAATTTGCACATATGCTTTATGCTTTTTGGCAAGTCACATTTTATTATATTCATGTGAAACAAAAACAAAATCCTGGATTTCTGGAAGTGTCGGGAAGTTTGTAATGGAATAAAATCACAAAGGAATCCTGTTGTGTTTGTCTGTGGTTTTAAGTGCATGCTGTGTATCTGTTCATGAATGTTTGGGTGTGGGTGTTGGAGCGTTCACCCATCTGTGCAGTCCAGATTATTCATCATAATCTTAATCCCTCCATAGATAAGCAAAAACTGACCCAGTATCCCTCCATCACTCTCTGTCTGCATCCTCCACTCACTGCTGCAGCAGTAAAGTTGAGGTTGCTACACAATCACAATCTCACTGGCAGCATCAAAACCAACTATCCTGAGCAATCATCCATTTTCACAGTAGTTTGCCATGAATTAATGGCGTGTCATTTTCCACTATAATGCAGGCTAGTTGCAAAGTTTGCTCATGGCCTAAAAACAAACCCAATTCAAATTTGTAAGTGAAGAGAAACATCCCTTTATTTAGTGGCACTGAGATGATTGGGACCAGGAAATGAGGCTTTACGTGCATCAGGACAGATGGGGAGTGGAGGCCCTGCTTCCTCTGCTGCTGGGCTTTTTAGATGCTAAACACCTCACACTGGCTTGTAATTTCCTCACCATATTTTGGCCTTCATATTAACCAGATGTCAGAGCAGTATGGGAGATTTTAAAGCGCTGTGTAAGACAGTGCTGGTTACTAAAACGATCAAACCTCCGAGTGAGGTTTTTGTGTTTTCATCCCTGTTTGTCTGGATGTGGTCCCTAAGATGTTTACCAGCTGTGATAGCAAAGATGGTACTGGTTTCACCTCAGTGTGCTCGTGTGTGTGTGTGTGTGTGTGTGTGTGTGTGTGTGTGTGTGTGTGTGTTTGTGTACTGTGGTATGTCTTTATATGTCTGTGCTTGGACAACATAGGGGTGTGGCAAGATGCAGTCACAAAACAGAAGGTCTCAGTCACGCAGGCTTAGAAACCAGTCAGTGACACTCTGTCAACCTCCTGTTGCTAGGGGATAATGTGTATTCCCTCATTGGTTGGTGAGTGGTTGCTAAAATCACAGAGGGTGGTGCACCAAAAACCTCCTTGTGACTGCTTTGGTCACCAGCAGATTGCTGCAGTTGCTTGTTGTTTGCAAAGAAGAGTCAAAACATGATTGTGTTAAGGAGCATCAGCACCGGTGCAGTTCTGTCTCAGGGTGGTTCTGATTAATCGTTCTAATCTTCATTTGTTACATCAAATTAACTGGAGTGCAGATACGTCAGCTGCAGCGCAAACTACTGCAAAGTGAAGGCAATCAAGATGGCGAGCAAACCAGTACGTTGGGAGGAAGCTATTTCTGGTTGCTTAGCAGCTAACAAGTTATAGTCATTACATATCCTTCCAGAGGTTACCTGGGAACACAGCCGATCTGTGGGAGGCAGAATCCTGGCTGGGTTGTAGGAGATCCAATAATAAAATAAATATATAATTCTAATGATAAAATTATTCCTGACCTTCCTAAAAAAGTCCTGACCTCAACCCTCAACCAACTGATGTTGGTCTTCTTCCAACATCAGTGTCTGACCTCACAAATGTGCTTCTGGAAGAATGGTCAGAAATTCCCATAAACACTCCTAAACCTGTGGAAAGCCTTCCCAGAAGAGCTGAAACTGTTATAGCTGCAAAGGGTGGGCCCACATCATATTAAAGCCTCTGGATTAAAAATGGGATGTTACTCAGGTTCATGTGTGCGTGAATACTTTAAGCAGTGTAGTGTGTTTCTCCTCCTGTATATATGGTGTAACATCTCAGGCTCAAGCCAAGGAAGTTTTCATTATTAACTGCACAAGATAGACTTAGTGCAGTCTAAACAGTTTTTGCATAAAGGTCTAAATAAATTCAGTATATATGAAAAATGTCTTAAAGGCCACAAATAACTGCACATATTCCAGGAGCATGGCTCCATTGCAGGATACTCTGGGAGCTGAACACACCTGTCTCAGGTATGGAGACGTCACCTGATAAGTCTTCAACACCAAAACCTTTCAGTGGGTAAGAATGGAAGAAAATTTCCATCCCAAGATGATGAAACATAGCAGTAAACTTCCCTCTGTGCCAGGCTTTTTGAAAAGTGTCTCTGACATCCAATTAAAAGTGAACATTTTTTTTCGGTTTTAACATTTAATACGCTGCCTCTGTACACAGAGGGGTTTGTGTCCCATTCATAGAAATGAAAGAAAATGAGCATTAGATCCGTAAACACAGCTGATTTCTGTGTGTTTGTCTTTATTGACAATAATGAGCACCATTGTAAGTTACTGAAGATGTTTGAGGTCGTAACACTTACCTTTAGAGCAGGAAGGGGCAGATGGGTCCTGACAATTAAAGAGCATTAGCACTAATTAGCAACAAAGATGCACCCCCAGATTAGCTGCTCATTCTAACATCAGCCTGCAGCAGAGGCTCTAATGGAAGGAACTTCATCTGGTCCTTTAGAGGATTCCATTGAATCCGTATTTGTTGTCTTTATTCGTATAGATCCTGTTGTGTTTGTATAGCTGTATGAGTCATATAAGTTTGTAGGTGACTGACGAGCATAAAATAAGACAAATATAAACATCTGCAGAGCTGTTTGTACAGAAGCATTTAATTATTAAGGAAATGACAAAATGAAGTAACTGTTAAAGATTCATCCTAACTAAACTACCAGATCCCACTCACTCCTCTTCCTACCTGCGTGTCTCTGACCTGCTTGACTTTCCTGTTTTGACTCCTCAGATGCAGCCGTTTGTAGATGAAACGTTTTTAGGCAGACAGCACCTCACGTTAGGCTCCCAAGGCTGCCTTGCTTGAGTGACACTGATGTTGCTTTATAGATGAATTTCTCTTTTCCTGGCTTTTAGAGGCAGTTGAGAGACAAATTTGGACGAGCACCGTGTCAAACGCTGTGAGTCAAACACTTAGAAGCCACTCGGCATCCAAGGCAAACCCTCAGGTTATGTCAGAGGGATGAAATGTTGATTTTCATTTTAAACAAAATATGAATGATGTGCCTGAGCTATCCTTTTTTTCCCCCAAATAAAGTCGGGAAGCAAAGACACTTTTACAATGATTTATCACTCTGCCCCTGACTTACGGCTCCCAGAGCTAAACTAACACTGGATTACTGTTACTATAAACATGCAGTACACACACACACACACACACGCGCGCGCACACACACACACACACACACACACACACACACACACACACACACACACACAGCACACACACCAGTGCGAATATAATCCCCAGAAGACATCCCAATAGAGAAATAAAACGGTCTTGAACACACACACTGCAATTACTGGCTGAACCTCAAACATGTGTAGTCTGCATAAATAAGCATCCTCCATATACCACCTGTCTTTACTAATCTAGCCCCAAATACATCACTCGCATTGTGTGTGTTAGTGTGTGCAGACAAACCTAATGTGGTTTGTGATCAGGTAATAAGTGAATCCTCCTAACACACATACACACGCACAAAGAGGAAAGTGTATATGTTGCTTCCTCACATTATTTTGGTGGCTTTTCATTGGTCAGAGCGTAATGTGCTGACAAGAGGACCATCTGTCTGTGCTGCGTTCTGTACCACAGGCCCCCTACTCACATGCACGGACACAATGTGTCTGATCAAAACTGCTTCTCCATAAAAGGAACAATTCTTTACACTCTTCTTAATGTTTGGTGCTCCAGTATAAACTCTCAGGCTGCCTTTTATGTCCCTGTTGTGTTGCAGAAGCTGCTCAGTTACCCTTCAGATCCCAACAATGCTCCTCAGTGTATGCCCCGAGGTTGCTGTCTCGACTATATATAGGACCACATGAATCACCACGTTGTGCGGCACACAGCTACATTTGGTTTTCATCTTCACTCTGTACAGGAATGTTAGTCTCAAGGAGGTGGAATTAACATGTGATCCATAATAAGGCGTCTAGTGAGTATATCTTGATATGGAAAAATAAACATTTATGCAGGTGTAAGTGGAAAATATCACATTTTGATGTTTCAGTGAAACTGAATATCACTAAGCAACCTTGTAACTTTGTTTCTGTAGTAAAGTAGTTATTGTCAAACTTTGCTGTTAACATGTCTGGTTATGACACTTAAAATGGCCCAAGAGCACTTGATACATGCTTTAAAGGACTCTTTAAAAGATCACCACCCATCCACCCAGTATGGTTGTTAGCCTTTCATCAGGTTAAAGCAGTCTGTTTCAGCACCATAGACAGCACCATAAATAGCACAGTTAGGTCCAGTGCCTGTTTTTGTGTAATACACAATAATACTGGTATTCTGATGAAACATAGCAAAACTGAACTGGGGGGGGGGTGTCCATGAAGAGAACTGCTGAGAACATGAGAGCTTCAATGTCTTTGCTCAGCAAACTGCAACATCACAAACCTGCTTTTATCTACACTTTTATTTGTTTGGGGGTTTTTTTCTTTCTAGTGTGTGAAATGTTATAAAACCACACTAAAATGTACCAGTTAATGGCACAATGGCAGCAACACATGGATCTGATGGTAAATCATATTTTCTACAGGTGTCAAAGGTCAGCTGTTAGGCATAGATGTAGCTTCATACAGCGGAGTAGTTTATAATAAAGCAAATAAACTGGCTTTGTGTTTCTGCATCAGGTCAGTAGATCACTTCCAGATCAATGTGGCCTCACATTCGTCTGCCCTGCTCGGTAAGTCTGACCCACAGACTCAGGTGGGAGCTGGTAGAATAATGTATCCATTTTATATATTTTGGACATTTTGCTGGCAAATGGGAGGTTGTCTCCTCTGAAATGCTTTCCGGACACAAGCCTGCATTGCCTCTTACTGAAGTCGCCTGTCATCTTAAGTGCTGCTGGCAAAGGACGGCATGTTTTTGAGCAAACCCAAGAAATGTGTCAAATTAACAGTTATCTTTAAAAATATAGACTCATAATCCTTAAAAATGGAAAGTGTTTAATTAAATAAAACAAAATGACATCAAATATGATCTTTTTTGAAAGTAAGTAACAAGTAACTTCTTGATTTTGTGCTGGGTGGGGCCTTTGTCAAACCCATCACATTCTTCAAAGTGAAGGGTTACAGGTGGACAGGTTTCTTAACCCTGACTGAGCGCTTTTACTTGCATCAACCTAGCCAAACCATTTTTAGTGCCTCATCAGCAAGTTTAAAAATAAAGAGCCAGTGAAAATGCTCATACTGAGAATACCTCACCTAGAAGGCACCCAGGAGGCAGCTTAGTCAGAGGCCAGACTATAGGTGAGTATAGGATTGTAGATCGACTGTAAACTGTCAGCTTCACTTTCATGCTCAGTTCTCTCTTCACCTCAACAGACAGAGTCTGCATCACTGCTGATGTCATGCCAATCTCCCAGTCCACTCTCCCCTCACCTATGAATACAACCCTGAGATACTTAAACTCAATCCTGACTCTGAGTGGATGCTCCACCCTTCTCCGATCATGGCCTCAGACTTTGAGGTGTTAATTCTCATTCCAGCCGCTTCACGCTCAGCCACAAACCACCCCGGAGGTCATTGCTCAGTTAAGCCATTAAAACCACATCATCCTCAAAAAACCAGAAACTGTATTTATTTGTACTTCATACATGTCTCACACCAGAATACCACACTGAATCCAAGCTTTAATATCTCTGAATCCATTCACCTCATTTTCAGCATTTTAAAAAATATGAAGTGCCTTGTAAATGAGAAATCTGCTGTCAAAGATCAGATATCCAAATATCTTTAAAAATCCATTATTCTCTGTTAACCTGAGCTACATTTCTCCATATTCATAGTCATAGAACCTGAAATTTACTTGAAGGATGTAGCTCAATGGTCCCTCACAAATGTTGCCACAAAATACCAGTAAAAACACCCCTGCAGTAGCTTTATGCCTTAAAGTTTTTTTTCCCTTTAGAAAACTAATGACTCTAGGAACCTGAAATTTTGCATAATTTCCTGTTAAGCAGTGTATCTTTCACCTAAAAATCAAATCTGTGATGGTCAGGTGAGTTTTCCTTTTTTCTTATTTTGATGAAATGAGATGAGATTGTGTGATGCCTTGGGAAAACAAATTGGACAATAATAATAGCTCAAAGAATATCATGGCAAAGTATCACATGACATTTCTGCATATTTATTACCAAAAATCAGCTGTGTTCATTCAGTTTTAAAGATCCCACTGCAGCTGTATCATAGCCACAGGTACACCATATTAACAAAAGTATTCACTTACCATCCAGATCACTGAGTTCAGGTGTTCCAGTCACTTCCATGGCCACAGGTGTATAAACCAGGACCTAGGCATGCAGACTGCTTCTACAAACATCAGTGAAAGAATGGGTCGCTCTCAGGAGCTCAGTGAGTTCCAGCGTGGTACCGTGATAGGATGATACCTGTGCAACAAGTCCAGTCCTGACATTTCCTCACTACTAAATATTCCAGTCAGCTGTTAGTGGGATAATAACAAAGTGGACGTGATTGGGAACGACAGCAACTGCCATGAGTGGTAGGCCACGTAAAATCACAGAGTGGGGTCAGTGGATGCTGAGGGTCATAGTGCACAGAGGTCACCAACTTTCTGCAGAGTCAGTCACTACAGACCTCCAACCTTCATGTGGCCTTCAGATCAGCTCAAGAACAGTGTGTAGAGAGCTGGGATGGGTTTCCATGGCAGCTGCATCCAAGCCTTACATCACCAAGCTCAATGCAAAGTGTCGGATGCAGTGGTGTAAAGCACGCCGCCACTGGACTCTAGACGAAGGCTTTATTTACACAAAACACAGTGACAAGGGAGGATTTCAGGTTTCCGGTCTATCTCGAAAACTCCAAAAGTCCCAACGTCACTGGAAAAGTCTCTAAATTTGTCGCTAGTCGCTTTTTGGAAAAAAAGTTGCTACAGGGGTCTGAAAAGCTGCTAAGTTGGCAACACTGAGCCCAGCCGAGGTCCAGTTGTTTTTCCGGGTTTGTTCCCGCTGTCTGCACTAATTTCGTGAGAACTGCCACCCAGGCTACTGCAGGTGTCAGTTCTCACGAGGCTAGTGACAGAATTCAGTTTGGAGAGGCACAGGAATGCGTTTTTTTTTTTAATTATCATATTATAATACAGGAAGTTTACAGGAAAATACTAATATGGGAGGACGGCGGGACAGAGGGATAAAATATGGGAGTTTCTCGGCCAAAATGGGAGACTTGACAGGCATGCAAATTTGCTTCTGGAAGAATGGTCAGAAATTTCCATAAACACTCCTAAACCTGTGGAAATCCTTCCCAGAAGAGCTGAAGCTGTTATAGCTACAAAGGGTGGGCCCACATCATATTAAACCCTGCGGATTAAGAATGGGATGTTACTCCGGTTCATGTGTGTGTGAAGGCAGATGAGCAAATACTTTAAGCAGTACACTGTATATGGCTTAAAATACATCTCAGAATGTATTAAAATACTGGCTCATCCTTGAATGATTATGTAGAAACTTCTTCAGTACTTTACAAAGTTTTGCTTCTCTCAACACCCTCCTAAATATCAGTGTTAAAAAATAATCTGGCATTAATCACTGCTGTTGGGTATTTGCATTGTCATTACAATGAAATCTTAAAACTTTAGTGACAGACACCTTAAATCACCACTGCAATGGTAGGAGTGCTTTTTCAGTCTTTTCCTCTAATCCCCAATTCCTCTATCATCCTCCCGCCTGCCATCACACCTCAGGGGGTTGTGGTTTGCCATCTGCCCAGGCCAGGTTGCTCTCTGCTGGGCAGCAGTTCTCTGCTGCTGCTCCTCTAGCTTAAGGGCTCCTTCTCTGGAGAGGGGGCAAATAAGGTTAATTAGCCATAATAGCTACCTCCAGCACAGATGAAATGTTAGTGCTGTCCAGCCAGAATTTTACTTCAGGTATGTATTATCAGTTATCTGACTGGTTGAATCCGCTTTTACATATAGCATATGCAACTAAAGAAATGCACCGGTAAAGAGAAAAGTTTAAACTCCTGATGCAGAATTATGTTTATTCTTGAATATGATTAGAGTACCTGTTTATTTTTATGAGGTACACATACTGTGCACTGAGCTAATTTATCATGTAGAAGCCAAAGAGGACATTATCACTCCCACACGATGAAATGCATGCCAATAAAGGTTATTTTATATATGCAAGTATTTTTCTGCAAAGACAGAGGAAGGAAGAGAGCTGAGGAAAAACAAAAGGAGGGCAGATAAAGTACAGATGGAAAGAAGAAAGGGAGAAAGAGAAGTTTTATGTTGACACCGAGTTGGCAGTGCGACGACGAAAGTAAGAGGTGAGAGAGGAGAATCGAGACGAGAGTGAAGCCAGTGAGACACAGAACAGACAGGGTTTGTCTTGAAGGCATTACAGCTGATTGATAGAATGAGAGCTTGTCTGGCAATCCAAGGCAGGGTGTCATGTCACTGAAGGGGAACAGAAGACTGGAGAGGAGGACGAAGAATGTTACTCAAACATGTGTGCATGGCTGCCTATCTTTATCTGTGTGGTAACCTGTCAGTGCATGCAGCTGACCTCTCTGACTCTGTTTGTCACAGATTTTTAAAGATGATTGAAAGTACGGCTGCTAGGAAAACTCATAGATCTGTATTTACTTTGTCATATTTTTTCATGAGTCTGAATGGTTAGGAGAATCTATATTGATGGTAACTGTCAAAGCTTCTAAGTGGTGTGGACTCATGGTTCTCATGGCCCTTTTTGATTTTAAAATAAATCAGCATCTTTGTGGGATCCCTTTTCACGGTGTTAAGGTGTTGTATCAAAGATTATTTTGTCCAGTCTGCCCACCTAAAGGTATTCAGACCACAGCTTATCCACAGGCATTCACTTTGATCCTCCAGATGGATCTCTTCCTGTGCAGTCCTGCGATGCCAAAGAGCTCGAAGGCTCTGTATTGGGACTGGCTAGTGAGGATTGTGCAGTCATCCTCGATGGGCCCACATTTTGCATGCCATTCTTGGCTCTGGCACTCCGTTCTTTTGCTCTCAGAGACTTCAGCTCCATACAGCCATGCCATCTGGCTGTTCCTGATATCAGGACTAAGTCTTTCCTGAATGTGGTCTACAGAAATATTGGACATCTTGCAATACCTCCAGAATTTACCCTTCAGTGGCTACTGGGCCCCTCCCCAGTCGGACCAGGAGTGACATGCTTAGCCACATGTTCTCCTTGAATTGCTGCTTTCTGGGGAAAACCTGGTCTTGTTAGGAGAGACGGCATCCATCCCACTTTGGATGGATCAGCTCTCATTTCTAGGAATCTGGCCAAATTTATCAACCCTCCTAAAACCTGACTCCCCAGGGTTGAGACCAGGAAGCAGAGTTGCAGTCTTACACGCCTCTCTGCAGCTTCTCTCCTCCTGCCATCCCCCCTAAACCCCATCCCCATAGAGACGGTGCCTGCTCCCAGACCACCAAAAAACAAACCTAAAATCAGCAGAAAACTATTTAAGCATAAAAATTCAAAAACGATAAATAATATAGCTTCATCAACTGCACAAAAGAATAAAACAATTAAATGTGGATTATTAAACATTAGGTCTCTCTCTTCCAAGTCCCTGTTAGTAAATAATTTAATAATTGATCAACATATTGATTTATTGTGCCTTACAGAAACCTGGTTACAGCAGGATGAATATGTTAGTTTAAATGAATCAACACCCCCGAGTCACACTAACTGTCAGAATGCTCGAAGCACAGGTCGAGGAGGAGGAGTAGCAGCAATCTTCAATTCCAGCTTATTAATTAATCAAAGACCCAGACAGAGTTTTAATTCTTTTGAAAGCCTGACTCTTAGTCTTGCCCACCCTAATTGGGAAATTCAAAAATCTGTTTTATTTGTTATTACCTATCGTCCACCTGGTCCTTACTCAGAGTTTCTGTCTGATTTCTCAGACTTTTTATCTGATTTAGTGCTCAGTTCAGATAAAATAATTATAGTGGGTGATTTTAACATCCATGTAGATGCCGAAAATGACAGCCTCAACACTGCATTTAATCTATTATTAGATTCAATTGGCTTCTGTCAAAATGTAAAGGAGCCCACCCACCACTTTAATCATACTCTGGATCTTGTCCTGACATATGGCATAGAACCTGAAGACCTAACAGTATTCCCTGAAAGCCCCCTCCTGTCTGATCATTTCTTAGTAACATTTACATTTACTTTAATGGATTACACAGCAGTGGGGAATAAGTTTTATTACAGTAGGAGTCTTTGTGAAAGTGCTGTAACTAAGTTTAAGGATCTAATTCCTTCATTATTATGCTCTTCAGTGCCATGTGCCAACACAGTGCAGAGCAGCTACCTAAACTCTGCTCCCAGTGAGGTAGATTATCTCATCGATAGTTTTACATCCTCACTGCGTACGACTTTGGATACTGTGGCTCCTCTGAAAAGGAAAGCCTCAAATCAGAAGTGCCTGACTCCGTGGTATAATTCACAAACGCGCAGCTTAAAGCAGATAACCCGTAAGCTGGAGAGGGAATGGCGTCTCACTAAAGTAGAAGATACTCATTTAGCCTGGAAAAAGAGTTTGTTGCTCTATAAAAGAGCCCTCCATAAAGCTAGGACATCTTACTATTCATCATTAATTGAAGAAAATAAGAACAACCCCAGGTTTGTTTTCAGCACTGTAGCCAGGCTGACAAAGAGTCAGAGCTCTGTAGAGCCCAGTATTCCTTTCACTTTAACTAGTAATGACTTCATGGATTTCTTTACAAATAAAATTTTAGACATTAGAGGAAAAATTATTCAAAACCATCTCCAAGATTTATCACTCATCACAGTACAGAAACAGCATTAGTGAAGGTTACAAATGATCTTCTTACAGCCTCTGACAGTGGACCCATCTCTGTGCTTGTCCTGTTGCCTCACAGTTAGAATACCATCTGGAAGGCCTGGGTTCGATTCCACCTTGGCCGAGGCATCTCCCTCCGTCTCTGTGTGGAGTTTGCATGTTCTCCCTGTGTCTGCGTGGGTTTTCTCCGGGTACTCCGGTTTCCTCCCACAGTCCAAAGACATGCACTTACTGGGGTTAAGTTAATTGGAAGCTCTAAATTGCCCATAGGTGTGAATGAGAGCATGAATGTGAGTGTGGATGTTGTCTGTCTCTCTGTGTTGGCCCTGAGACAGGCTGGCAAACCTGTACAGGGTGTACCCTGCCTCTCGCCCTATGTCAGCTGGGATAGGCTCCAGTCCCCCGCGACCCTGAACAGGATAAGCAGAAGTGAATGGATGGATGGACTCTAATTTTTTCATGTAAATGGAGAGTCTTCTTCACACACTAAGGTTAATTATGGAGTTCCACAGGGTTCTGTGCCAGGACCAATTTTACTTTTATTTTATCAAATGTTTTAGAACGTCTTGAATGATTGAAAAGGAAGTAATGTGCAATGGGGGTGGAAGGGGGGCAATTTTTCATCCCTGAATCTTACCAAGTAATGCACAATAAACAAGTGGTTTACAAAACAATCAAACAGCACTTCTCTCTGGCTTATTTGTTCATGCAAGCACAGCAGGGTACAACGGATAGCAAGGCTGTTCAGAATAAAGTGTCCACTAGTAGCAAGTAGCAGCGGTAGGTAGATGTCTGCTCCAGAGTGAAGCTGATAAAGTGATGACAGCCAGAATGTCGGCATCATCGAAAAGCTATTATAGAGAGACGAGTTAATCAACTCTGACAGTGTTTTTTAGAGCAGTGCTTCTTCTCTGAGGATGCAGCAGTCACAGCAGGCAAACACCTGCACAGCAGGATCACATTTTCCACTTCACTGAAGAGTCCTTTTGTTGTGTAGATGCAGGTATGGCATAAAAACTCCTGTTTCACAACCCTGCAGAGCCTTTCAGGTTGGGTAAGGACACCCAGCATCCTCAGTAAAAATGGCTGTTTCCCAAACTGATCTCAGACCTTCCTTAGGCCAGAATGCTCCCTTCACATTATCTGTGGTGGTAGGATGACCAAATGGTAGTGCTCACTCACGTTGTCTCAGGTTAAAAATGAACCCCCTTCATGACAGTTTGTCATGACATAATAATCTTTAGTTTATTTACCTACTTATTTTTTATATTTACCTACTCTTTGCACAGCGTCCTTGGGTTTCCTGAAAGGCGCTATATAAATCTAAGTTATTATTAATATTATTATTAAAAGGAAATCAGGATAGGCCACAAAGTCGGGCTCAGTAATCCTGGCAGATCAGCTGATCTCAATGCTAGTCCTTATAAGCTGATGGCTCTGCACATCCAAACAGTTAGCCCGTCCACTGTGGCTGTACATCTGTTAGCAGCTTTGCAACCCACCTTGGCCCCAGCACCACCCTGTGTGTGTTTTCTGATTTAATTAATGGCATATCTGTTGTCCTTGAAGCCTGCTCTGCTCTGTGTTCTTCTTGCCTCTGTGTTCCCTAGTATGTCCTAAAAAAAGTCATGCTTCCAAATACAACTTACTGCAGATGGAAGAAGACAATCTTCTCTGACTCTGACTCAACTCGGCTGTTTTCATTGGATACAAAAACCTACAAGGCTTATTATCAGTCTTGTTATTTCTAATGCACCACCACTGTATGCTGAAAGAATGTACAATGAGTTGAAGCTGCACTACAATTACTTGACCTTAATTTTGCAATGTTGTAATATTGCAACAATTACAACAGTAATATGCCAACAATTTAACAACAACAGCAATGAATATGAAATACTTTCAGGGGAAATGTCATGGTTTTTGACTAACAGCTGAGTTCTCTGCAGAGCATGTTTTTAAACCCTGGCTGAGCTCATGTAAATGTGAAACCCTTTCAGAGTCAACAGATGTGGTGAGAGGCAGAGGCTTTATGGGTCAGGGAGGATTACATCTCCACTGCTGCATCCTCCTCCCCATTCCCTTATACTGTCCTCTCTTCCCTTCATCTCTTACTCTGTTCTTCTTTCTTCCACCTTATCTCTTTCTTTTTCTCTCCTTCCACTCTCTGCTTCTATTTTTTTCAACATCATCTTTCCTCCACCCCCTTCCCCTTGCAGTCTTTGGCACGCTGCCACTTTCATGCCACTGGCAGGTCACGGCTGACAGATGGCTGGATGGCGAGGGCCAAGGCTATAAGACACTGGGCAGAATGAAATGGGACGGGGCCCATATATCATCAGGACTCAAGGCCGTTTCTCATTTTTAACCTTTAGTTACCCAGGGGCAGGTTGAGGGAGAGGGCTGTCAACATTTGAACAAAAACCCTCTCTCCTTTGCTTTAGTAGTACTATGAAATTTTGAGTTCTCATGTGCTGTTTTGCTTTAGAGAGGCACTTGTCACATTCTGGCAAGGTAAAGTACCATCAGAGGAATTTTTGTGCCCCACTCCCTTCTGGTTTTACAAGTATCTGCTGAGGAAACAGACCCTGATTCAAAATGTCACCGTATCTTATGAAAAATCCCTGTTACTGCAAGAACTCTTCTGTAGCAGCAAATGTCAGCACCATTTTCAACAGAAAAACAAGAAGTTCATAAAGCACAGTGAGTTTTAGTCTCTGGAGATTGAAAAAAGGTGACTGGACTCCTTGAAAAATGTTTCACCTTCCCTCCAAAAGGCTTCTTCAGTTCTCCAGTTCAAGAACTGAGATCCCCCTTTTCAAGCTCCAGAGACTACTATGACCTGGATGACTGAGAACCTATACAGACACAGTGAATTTTATTTTTTATTTTTCTTCAGTTGGGAAAGTCCTGTGGAATAGTTTGGTCCTCTTTGAATCAACCAAATAACATTTATCCTGAGATCTGGTAAACATTACTGTCTGACTGCTTGTTTTAAGATTTGTGGCACCACAGGCTTCAGTCCCCATTTCTTCACCAGTACATTGTTCTACTACAGATCTTTTATTTAAATGTTGACCTTGCATTATTAAGTGTATTGGCAAATGCAAACAACACTGAGCCTCATTATTGTCATGATTGGTTCTTTGGCTCCTCTTAGTTTAACTTGCAATCCTAATTACTGCACACTGCTGCATGGCCCTGCTCGTGGCTATATCTTCCATTACTATTACCCTACCTATCAGCCACTCACAGCTGTAGGAAAAGGGGCCCAGTCAAGCAATCATAATCCAGTCCAAACACCAGCTCGAGTCTTTCCCCCCCTCAAACCCAATCTGCTCACTCCATGCACAACACCAGCAGCTATGTGCAGTTTACATGCACGGCAACCTCATTAAAGGCAGACTTTGTAACAGTGACAGAAGAAAAAAGTACAACTATTGTCTTAAAAATAAGAAGTTGAATTCTCAGGCAATAAAATTCACCTGTTGTTAATTCATTACTCTTAGTGTTACTGCTGTACTATGACCATACTGACTGTTATGATCCATATTCACAAACTGTGTAATGACCAGTTTCCCAATCGTGAGTTTAAGTCATGTTACCTTGTTGCAATTTCAAGTTAGGAAGCCAAATTCTTCTGAATCTCTAATACATCCAGATAATCTTAGTAATATACTATCAAGGACCCCAACCCCAAATGCAAATGATTAACACTTATTGACAATAAACAACAAGGTAGGCCAGAGGCTGCAGTTTGGGGAAGGCTTCATCGAGGATCGGTGGCAGCTCCTGGGCCTGGCAAAAGACTGATGCCATCGAGTTTTCTTATGGGTAAGAGCGGGATGGTGCCTGCCATGGGGCAAGGAACTTGAAGGATGGCAGTTGTTGAACATTGGGCATTTTGTTATTATAGATATGGATCCACTATGAGGGTTTGTAAAGTTGTCATCAGAGATTAACCTGCTAGCGTATGGGAGCAGATTACGGAAGGTTTTTGGGCTGCTGTATTGGTGGGATCACTGCCAGAAGGGAGAATTAGTTCTCAGTAACTCAAGAATGTAGCAAATAGTATTGGAAACTGCTGTGAAGACACATGATGAAAATGAAATAAGCAGTATGTGCATCTGGCAACTTGAACTGAGAAAGTTGATGAAGTTAGTGAGCGTTGACAATGTGTGAAAGCCAAATGGTGAGGCTGACATCCTGGTACCAGAGAGAAGTGCAGAAGATTTTTTTAAAGAGGAGGATGAACATAGAGAACAGTGGCATCCAGGTGCCAAAGATGAGAGCAGGAACATTTTGAGATGGTTTCTGGCTGGAATGGTGTGATTACTTAAAACAGCATGTAATGGGTTTGAAGTTTAAGCTAATCACCACCGGGTGCATGTAAGCCCTGCTGAACAAAAAGCAGTGCAACAGAGGCTCGTCAGCAGAAGATGGCATTTCCTGCATATAAATATGTGTAATCTGAAGGAAAGAAAAAAGATCTCTTGGTGCAGAGAATGCCTCCAGTTTCCAGTCAGAGTAGTACTGATCAAACATGTCTGACCACTCAGGCTGTTGCAACAATGCATGTGGAGAGTGCAACGTTGAGACCAGGGGGTATACTTTCTGACAATGAGTTAGTTTCTACAATTTTCATTTTCCAACAGTGACTGTAAGATGGACGCAAAGGCCCCAGCCTGTAAATGCTGAAAAAGATGTTGAAATCAGGTTCTAGATCAGCAGACCAGCTGATGGGCCCTCAGATTGCAGCGGCCTGGTCTGTTTAAACTCAGAACCGCTTAAATAAACATTTGCTTGGGGTGAATGCAGCAAAGAGACTTCAGATGAGGGAAGAACAACTTTAGAGCGCTTTCATTGCAACAGTTCCCTACAGCGTCCAGACTGAATGAAGTGATCTGGTAAAGTTGTGTGTTCACCTCAGGGAACGTCTTCTTCCATGAGGAGCTACTGTCATGATTGTAATCCAGCAGTAATGTGCCTTCTCATGTCGGAAGGCCGTGTATGCCATGGATCAGCCATGATCCCATCCATGGCAACACTTGTACACACCATCTGCTTATCTTTTATCAGGACTAAACCAATGTCTGGAGTCAGAAGGGAAGATCAAAGTGGATCTGGCAATCTGGTGCCAGTAGTGTGAAGTGAAGGATGGTGCTGAACTGGCCACATGGTGCCATGTGAGTCGTTAGCAGAACTTCTGGATGATGGAGGCCCGTGCTGCTTCAAACAGCTGAGCTCTACTGGATGGGCAGGCGAATTGGATCATGCTTTTGTAGTGTCATCAGTCTAGGAGAAGAATATTTTGATTTTCTTGGTCTTGTCTTGTGATCTTTAGGAGGTTAAAGCAGTCCTTCTGTCTTTGAGGGCCCTCTGCAGACCGAGATTCGCTGAATGCAGGCTAATGTGGGGAGGCCCAGCTGGAGTGTGTTTGTGGTGATAATTGAGGTGTACAGATGAGTGGTGAGGAATCAGGACAGCGCTTGAAGTGTTGATTGGAGCAGAGAGAAAGATACAAAGGAGCAGGTGATTGGACTGTGATGTAATCTGGCTGCCTCCTGTGGTGTCACATAGGGAAACCTTCGGTCCAAGGGCTGGGTCTGTGTCTGTTTGTCCTGTTGCTTGGACTTCAGCAGATTTTGTGGTGTGGTGGGGTCAATTTTCCTGCTGATTGGACAGCAAACACACCACTATTTCATTTGATCTGTCTCCCATCCAAAAACAAATGATTGCAAATGTTGGATTCAGCAGCCTCTATTCTTACCACAAGCTGGCCATCGTCTTCCTTTGTGGATAAGCGATAATACATGGTTTAATAGATGGGAAATGAGAATCCCAAAACCACCTTCTTGACACTTTTAACAAATTTCCTGATCTTACAGGCAATTATAATTTTCAGCCTAATGAATCCTGGACATGAGGAGCATTAGGCAGTAGCTGCTGGAAATGTGCTGATGGTGCCAAGACTGGGATCATAAATATCCCACCAGGCCTGTCAGGACTGCTGGGAGGGCGAAGTAGTGTTTGAGTTTACAGATGTAGAAGGTTTGGATGTCCCCCGCCTCATTTGCCACGATGTGCAGCATCACGGAGCCTGTAATGCCATCCCTCTGCTCACACACACACACACACACACACACACACACACACACACACACACACACTGTACTGTACATCGCTTGCTATGAGAGTTACACTTGTTAATTAAGTGTGGGAGATGCGGGAGGGGCTGCCTGTCAGTGCCAGCCAATTCATAACGCTGTGTGAGTCTGAAGCTCTGCAGATGGTGGGGAGCCAAAGAGATAACAGTACAGTATGCTTCTTTGCCACATTTAGAGATGGGAGTGAGCCAGGCTGTTTTCAAGCAGGTTTCTCTTGATTGGAGTCTGAGCTTAGCAAGTTTTTCTCCTGATCCAGGGTTCCTAAGTAAGTGGTAAGAAGTAATTTTATTGTGGGCAGTACCTGGAAGGGCCTGGTAGCAACTGAAGTAAACATTTATAGAATTTTTATTGGTGCCGTTTCAGTTTGTGGGTTGTTTGATTAAATTGTTGTTAAGTTGATAACCCTCTGAGGTCTAAGTCATCACAGCTGTTAACTCTAAACAATGTAACTAGTTTTTAATGTGGATCAGTAAGAATGAGTGTTTTCTTTGCTCCCTGATTGGTAAGACTTGGGAGAACTACACTGTACTGCCAAAAGTATTCACTCATCAGCCTTCACATGAACCTGAGCAGCATCCCAGTCTTAATCCAGAGGGTTTAATATGAGGCTGTCCCTCCACAGCTGTAACAGCTTCAACTCTTCTAGGAAGGCTTTCCACAGGTTTAGGAGTGTTTATGGTTTACGGTCAGGAAGAGCATCCATCATAAAGCCAAATCAAAATGCAGCAGAACTGGTTGCTGTGGTGACGACGTGTGACGTAGCACAGCTCAGTTTAATACTTTTTACCAAATCACTGGAACATTATTGTGCTGTCCACCCACATTACAACAAATCCTGTTTTGTGGTTTTTGATTTATTTAAAACAAAAATTTAAAAACCTAATGAGGTTCTGAGACCAAGGACTCCATTCCCCACATTTGCTTGGGTTGGACCCTGAACAATATTAACAAGTGCCCCTTATTTTTCATCCATCTCTGAGCTCAATGTACCTCTGGATAATTCCCACACTCTTATTTTGAAAGTCCTTACTTGCTAACCCCGCCCCTTCCCATGTCCTGTCTTCCCTACTGTCTGACTCGCTGACACTGTTAATGATGTGGCAGTCTTCAGTGTCACTCAGCTGCACATATTGAGGATCTAGTGTGGGGACCTGCTATAAACCTGAATACAACATTGTAATCAATTTATGGAAAGACTGTTATCAGTCTGGTTTAATATGCTACATAAACTCTGCCTCTAACCAGCTGTGTGAATATGAGCACAGTCGCTGCTGTTGTAGGTTGTAAGCTGTAACTAGAATAACAGTGCAGTATTGTGTGATGATCAGAGGGGAGCTTGCAGTAGAATCGGGGTGATTTGAATTTCATCAAACCTTCATATCATGTTCTAGAAACATATCCCATCATCCACACAGGGAGCACCCAGCCTGTAAAAACAGTTGTTACAGGCCGGGTGCTCCTCCTGTCTCAAACCTTGAATCACATAAAGTTCTCTTTAAATTCATTAAAAATTTCTGTATTTCAGCAACAGTTTTTCAGTAGTTGATGCCAAAAGCGTGCAGCCCTCCCTGCTCCTAAACAAACCCGTCCCAGCTGAGACCTTTGTCCCCCAGTGATCCGCAGTAAATGTGTCCCAGCACCACAAACATCAATAATATATAACTCCCTCTGCGAAGTCTGAGGAGGCTTCCTGATTGTGTGTGTGTGTGTGTGTGTGTGTGTATTGACTACCCAGTCACATCTTTCCTTGGTGCTATCGGTGCTGCTGAGGTCATCTGTGTCTGTGCCCCCCCAGGTCAG
The DNA here is from genome assembly GCA_024447675.2 of Pterophyllum scalare. NCBI lineage: Eukaryota > Metazoa > Chordata > Actinopteri > Cichliformes > Cichlidae > Pterophyllum > Pterophyllum scalare. The sequence continues at coordinate 54,520 of JAMQGT020005303.1, forward strand.
CGCATTATCTAAATGATTTAATATCACTGCAGCCGCTGCGACCCTCTCCTGTCACTGTGCAGTGGAGCAGGCAGACTAAGCACTCTAGGATGGATTCTGAATACTTAATAGTATTTTTTATTGCTTCTGTGACAAAGTTTTGTATTACACCGATCATGAACTTTTCATCTGTGCTGTATGTGTAGTTTTGTAGACTCAGATATTCACTACATGACTGTCACAGCCAAAATACTTCATGATACTGTGATTAAAAAAATGGATTTATAAAAAGTGGCACTATAAAAAAAACTTATCTAGAGAGAAGAGACAGACAAGACTAACATAAGGGAGATGGGTGCCTGCAGCCGCCACCGCTGGGCGCCGCCGCTAGTACAGTCAATCCCCGAAAAAAGGAAAACAGACACACTGTGGGGAAGTTAGGTTAAAAAAAATTCATCTGGTACTGTGCTCATCTGGAGCATTGTATCAGAGTCCAAAAAAACACCTTAGCAAAGCATAAATCGGGACCCGCCCACTTTACGGCGCCAGCAGTGATTTTGGTTCAGTGTCATCGACTCTCTGATCGCTGGTTGCCATGACCACGTTATTCACTTCCTGTGCGGATGGACTGTTCACAGGATTTTCTTTGTTAATGATCTGTGTTGGAATATCGTGGCGCCTGCAAACATGTTCTGATGAAGTCAAACTTTCAGGAACATTTAAATCAAAGTGTTTATAAAGACAACTCAAATATTTTAGCTTCATTCATCACCTGCACTGTTTATCAGTCAATATAATATAAACAGAAAAATGTAGTAATCCATTAACACCGAATATTTTAGCCTCCGTCTTTCAGCTTTGGTAATGGGAGGTGCTCACGCTGACACTTTCCTGTTTATTCTGCACAAAATATGAATGATGTGCCTGAGCTGTCCTTTGTTCCTCAAATAAAGTCGGGAAGCAAAGACACTTTTACAAAGATTTATCCCCAGACTACGGCTCCCAGAGCTAAACCAGCACGGGATTACTGTTGCTATAAACATGCAGTTCTCACACGCGCCACACACACACACACACACACACATTAAAACAGTAGAGATATGTACATAAATACAAAACTACACTGCTCAAAAAAATAAAGGGAACACTTAAACAACACAATATAACTCCAAGTAAATCAAACTTCTGTGAAATCAAACTGTCCACTTAGGAAGCAACACTGATTGACAATCAGTTTCACATGCTGTTGTGCAAATGGAATAGACAACAGGTGGAAATTATTGGCAATTAGCAAGACACACTCAATAAAGGAGTGGTTCTGCAGGTGGGGACCACAGACCACTTCTCAGTACCTATGCTTTCTGGATGATGTTTTGGTCACTTTTGAATGTTGGTGGTGCTTTCACACTCGTGGTAGCATGAGACGGACTCTACAACCCACACAAGTGGCTCAGGTAGTGCAGCTCATCCAGGATGGCACATCAATGCGAGCTGTGGCAAGAAGGTTTGCTGTGTCTGTCAGCGTAGTGTCCAGAGGCTGGAGGCGCTACCAGGAGACAGGCCAGTACACCAGGAGACGTGGAGGAGGCCGTAGGAGGGCAACAACCCAGCAGCAGGACCGCTTCTTCTGCCTTTGTGCAAGGAGGAACAGGAGGAGCACTGCCAGAGCCCTGCAAAATGACCTCCAGCAGGCCACAAATGTGCATGTGTCTGCACAAACGGTTAGAAACCGACTCCATGAGGATGGTATGAGGGCCCGACGTCCACAGATGGGGGTTGTGCTCACAGCCCAACACCGTGCAGGACGCTTGGCATTTGCCAGAGAACACCAGGATTGGCAAATTGGCCACTGGCGCCCTGTGCTCTTCACAGATGAAAGCAGGTTCACACTGAGCACATGTGACAGACGTGACAGAGTCTGGAGACGCCGTGGAGAGCGATCTGCTGCCTGCAACATCCTTCAGCATGACCGGTTTGGCAGTGGGTCAGTAATGGTGTGGGGTGGCATTTCTTTGGAGGGTCGCACAGCCCTCCATGTGCTCGCCAGAGGTAGCATGACTGCCATTAGGTACCGAGATGAGATCCTCAGACCCCTTGTGAGACCATATGCTGGTGCAGTTGGCCCTGGGTTCCTCCTAATGCAGGACAATGCTAGACCTCATGTGGCTGGAGTGTGTCAGCAGTTCCTGCAAGATGAAGGCATTGAAGCTATGGACTGGCCCGCCCGTTCCCCAGACCTGAATCCGATTGAGCACATCTGGGACATCATGTCTCGCTCCATCCACCAACGTCACGTTGCACCACAGACTGTCCAGGAGTTGGCGGATGCTTTAGTCCAGGTCTGGGAGGAGATCCCTCAGGAGACCATCCGCCACCTCATCAGGAGCATGCCCAGGTGTTGTAGGGAGGTCATACAGGCACGTGGAGGCCACACACAATACTGAGCCTCATTTTGACTTGTTTTAAGGACATTACATCAAAGTTGGATCAGCCTGTAGTGTGTTTTTAACCTTTAATTTTGTGTGTGACTCCAAATCCAGGCCTCCATTGGTTAATAAATTTGATTTCCATTGATGATTTTTGTGTGATTTTGTTGTCAGTACATTCAACTTTGTACAGAACAAAGTATTCAATGAGAATATTTCATTCATTCAGATCTAGGATGTGTTATTTGAGTGTTCCCTTTATTTTTCTGAGCAGTGTATTATCCTAGGTGGTGCTTATTTAATTGGTGAGCAGTTCATGTAAACTCAGGCAGGAGGAAAATTTCACATAAACATTTAAATTAGTTGAGCCTTTTCCAAAAATGATTAATTACTTTGTGTATTCAGGATTACAGTGCAGAGTAAATGTGTGAGGAGTCTTTCCTTGTTGCAGTGGACACAAGAATCTGTACCACAGAGTCTAAAAGATGAGAATTAAAGAGTGCTTTCATTTTATTATGTATTTATTTATTTTCACTCTTTATGGAACAAAGCTTGTGAGTGTGTTGCAGACTGTAGGGAATAACTGTGATGCTCTGTCTTCTCTTTTTATTCATTATATTCAGCTTCGTATTGATTCGCCGTCACAGAGCAGCACCGGGGGAAAACCTGTTTGCTGCTGGCTCTCCGGGATTCTGCAAACTCCGGTTTATTATTAAATATGTAGTGAAACAGGGACTGTAACTGTTTAAATACTGAAAGATTAATTACAAGCACAGCCAAAATAACATTTCCTGCCTACAGATATGTGCTTTGCAGCTTTGACTGCCGCGCCCGTCCAGGGAGCAGAGCTCCACGGCACACAGTTCATTTATTTTCTGAACTCTTTTCTTCCAAGTGATTGGAACTGGGGCAGATTAGAGAATCAATGAGCTGCTCAGTGTGTGTGTGTGTGGTTGTTTTTGTCCTTGAATGTGTCACCCATGTGTATGCAATAGTGGTTTTTAAAAATACATGTTTTTTTATTTAAGTGTGTTCTGTGAGATAATAGTGCACTCATGCTGAAATCAGTGGGCACGTCTGACATTGTTGAGCTCTGACTTTGTGAACGAAGCCGGTTTGCTACTTCCTGGTTGTTTCCGCCAAGGACACTGTGATGCCTGGGGGGTACACATCCACAAACCCACAGCTCACTCCACTTCCCTGTCTCACGCACGCAATCAGGAACATAACAGACTCGTGCACACAGAGAAGAGAACCGGTCCGGTGGCCCCAGTAGCGGTCAGATATTCCCTGCTGCCTCTCGTGCAGATGAATCAGACCGAGAGAGAATGTGGAAGGACAGGCTCGAGTGACACGACTATCTGAGCAGACACGACTTTGTGTTGTTCTTTTTTAGCCTGAAGGGTTGCAAGAAAAGCTGCTGAGGCTACGAAGGGAAAAATGTAGGATCATTAGAAAATCTGATAAACGATGTTTAAACAGCTTCTATCTCAGAGGAGCAGTGATTGCAGCAGAAGGCAAACAGACCAACCAGCAGACTGAAGAACGGGCCGGAGGATGAGCTGTGAGATGGAAGACGTGCTGAGAACGGCCCCGCTCAGTCACAGAACTAACGAAATGTGTGCAGTAATGAGGAGATTTTAGTTTCTGAAGGCCAGTAGCAGTCACCTTGTCATTGTGCATTATATTGCTGCCCAACATTACCCTTTTAGCAACCACTTACAGCAATAAGGGACACAACACAAGCAAACAGAATGTCCTTCAAACTCTGCACTCCCTTCATGCATTCAGCTCTAAGAAATAACACCATGATTCAGCCGCAGCCAAATGAGACGTCTCTAGGCGTGTGTTACAGTTGATGCTCCATGCTGAAATTTTAAAAAATATTCCAAACAGGCAGTCTGGACTTTTACGCTCCTGCGTTTTAGTTTGGATGCCCTGGCGGCTAATGTCACTGCGTGCGTGCAAATGAAAAGTGAAGCAGCTGCCGTCAGGACCACATGAGAAAACTTACTCCAAACAGAAGATTTCCAGTGATATTCACGTCGCAGCAGGCGCAGATCATCGTGATGTTACAGTGCCCGGAACCCACTGTGGCATTTTCTCTGAAAGATACAAAAATAAGGCACTGCAAATGTCAAAGAGGCACAGAGTGCTCTTTAACCTTTCATCCAACTTTGTCTGCAAACACCGAGACATGCAGCATTTCCTCTTCCACGCACCTCGACCTGCAGCAGCTTTTACTGACACAAAGTCAGGTGTAGCCCTGAAACATGGAAGAAGCACCTGGGTCTGTTAAGAGTTTATCAGAAATGAATTATTAAATAAATCCGGATCTAGTGCAGCGTATCAGACCTATTTAAGTTCAACTTACATCGGAATAACTAAGGCCAGGTGAAGACTCAAAGCTCTGGCTGTGTCGTCTGATTTTACACAATCTTCCTGTAATTTAATGCATAAATTAAAATATTAATTTTAAAAAACTAGACCTTGAATTTAAATATCTAATGATCTGTGACTGTCCTGCTTGACTTCATTTTTACTAGTTTTTGAAATTCAGTGTTCTGGAGGTATGATCCCGAGGAGTGGAGCTGTGCAAGCTTGTTTTAATTTTGATTTTTGAGTTTGCGGCAGCTAAAGCAAAGACTGCTTACCTTCAGATCATTCATTTAACAGAATTGTCATCATTAATTCAGTTACGTTGTGTTGACACCACGATTGCTGTGGTTCCCGATGTTTGTGTCCCAGTCGGTGTTATGTTCACGGCTGTTGTTTAAACCTTATTTAAATATTTATTTGCTGCCTTTCCCGGCTACACTTGCAAACAAGATTTTCTGTGTCAGGGTTCATTTCCTGGCTAAATGAACATTTCCAAAAACAGTGTTCCTGTAACGCTGTGTGATGGGACCCTGGCACTTTGCAGAAAGTGAGATTTCTGCCTCTGAAGTCATGATGTAGATACAACGCTCCAGGCCATTCTGGGTAAGATTTCCTGAGTTTATTCATTATAAAATGTGCTGAGTAAGGTTGCATGAATAACATTTAATTTAAAGTCTGACCTCCTTTGCTGTAAACGCTCACACTCAGGTGACCCCTTACTGCACACTCGTTAAGGCTGAGGCATTTTTTATTGAGTGTGTAAAATAACATGGAAAAGATGGCAGGCAGCTGTGTGTTATTTACCATCAGAATCTTTAAAGTGTACACTCTGAATATAGATCATTTTTATTGTATTTGTGTTTTAATAGCAGTGACCAAATTCCATCTTTTAAGTGTGCATATTATTACCAGTTTGATCCACTAATAAAATAAGTATTTTCATGTGAAATGGTATTAACACGTATCTGCTTCTTACAATTGAACTAGCGTAGCATCGTGAGCAGATGATGAGATGGAGTGAGAGAAGAGGCCCACCAATCCCATACATGTAGATGGTACATTAGTTGCTTAATTGTGGCTCTGCAGTAATAAAGGCTAGATGAGCACAGACGGGTCGTTTAAAATCCTGGAACCAAATCCTAAAAATCCCTGAAAACATCAGAACACAGCTCCAGCCTCATCCAAGACCAAAAGCTTGGAAGCAGTGTGTTCATTGTGCTCTACATTAGATTCCAAGTAGATGCTGCTATAGATGACATATGTGAGAAATTAAGAATTTGCTGTGTGTGCCATCTTGACAAAGTCAGGAAGTATCCCTGCTGTGATGCTGAAGTCGTCACTCTACTCGTACTCGTACTAATCCAAAATCCAGTCAGAAAACCTGAAATTAATGCATTTCAAATAATTACCAAACCCCATGAACTGTTCAATTCAATTCAGTTCAATTTTATTTATATAGCACCAAATCACAACAAACAAGTCGCCTCAAGGCGCTTCGTATTGTGGGTAAAGACCCTACAATAACACAGAGAAAACCCAACAGTCAAAACGACCCCCTATGAGCAAGCACTTGGCGACAGTGGGAAGGAAAAACTCCCTTTTAACAGGAAGAAACCTCCAGCAGAACCAGGCTCTGCTGCGACCGGTTTGGGCTGAGGGGAGAGAGACAGGACAAAAGACATGCTTTGGAAGAGAGCCAGAGATTAATAATAATGATTAAATGCAGAGTGAAGTATAAACAGAGTAGAGAAGAAACTCAGTGCATTATGGGACCCCCCCAGCAGCCTAGGCCTATAGCAGCATAACTAAGGGAGTGGTTCAGGGTCATCTGATCCAGCCCTAACTATAAGCTTGATCAAAAAGGAAAGTTTTAAGCCTAATCTTAAAAATAGAGAGGGTGTCTGTCTCCTGAATCCAAGCTGGGAGCTGGTTCCACAGATGAGGGGCCTGAAAGCTGAAGGCTCTGCCTCCCATTCTACTCTGAAGTATCCTAGGAACCACAAGTAAGCCAGCAGTCTGAGAGCGAAGTGCTCTACTTGGGGTGATACGGTACTATGAGGTCTTTGAGATAAGATGGGGCCTGATTATTCAAGACCTTGTATGTGAGGAGAAGGATTTTAAATTCTACTCTACTGTTCAGCCCCCTATAATTTTAATATGGTTTGTACCAATGGGAAATGAGTGGCATGCCTTTTATTAGCTTCCATGAATCATTTCATACACTACCTTTAATTTATGTGCTTGTGTGGCAGCTGAAATGAAAGTGTGTGTGTGTGTGTGTGACTCATGTTGGCACCTTATCAGTGAGATTAGCTAACTGTGAAATGCTGTGATGGATATTAGTGCTCAGTGCTGAACATACAAAGCTCCTCAGCTCACACAGAGAGCTCCACTCAGTGTTTGTGTGATTGATCTGCAAAGTCAAAGGAGAAGTATTTTCATTTAGCACCAAATGGCATGCATGTTTGAGGAGAGGATATTAATCTCATAGAGTCAAACTCCTGATCATGCATGGTGCCTACCCAAGGAGTGAGCATATGAGCTTCTTTCATGCAAAGAAGGCTGAAATGCTGCCAGTCGGTTGCTGGTCGCACTAAATGCTCACAAATCAATGAAAAAGCACTTGGACACATTTCTAACAAAATCACAGAGCCTTCAAAACAGTTCGTTTGGGTTCTTATGTGGTTTTGTTAAACACCCAGATGAGAATTTTTGCCCTCACCCCGGAGCGCTAACTTATTTTACTAAATTAGTACTCTTATGATGTGCAAATCAACCAGGAATAAGCCCATTGTGGGCTTAATAAACCAGGACGTGCGGTGTAGATCGAAAAGACAGCTGAATGCTTAAAGCTGAAATGAGTTTGGCAGCTTCTTAGGACAAAAGAGTAACTTGGCAAAACACAAAGTGGTTCTTTGGCTTCCGTGTCACTGCAGACGTATCCTGATCAAACTAGTGACGACTGCTGGAGAATACCTCTAAATTAAGGAATTGCTATACGTGTCCATCTTTGTTTCCTCTGATTGTCTGTAAAGTGGCCCCATCTGCTGCTGGTGACATACGTGAAGTGCAGTAAGCTTGTTTGGATTGTTTGGCTCTGTTAGGCCATCAGCGGAGGATCGTGGCAGTCAGAGAGTCTTGAGTCAGAATCTACGGGACGGCTCTGAAATGCTAAAGATGGCGGCTGTCCTGTTCCTGCCACCAAAGAGCCAATCAGCAGCTGAAACATATTAGCCAGTAATGCTGCAGTCAATCATGCACCCAGTAGAGCTTCACACCTGTTTATGCTTTAGCCAAGATGGCGGCGTGACCGAAATTATTGCATCTGTGTGCAATGAGCTCATGATTGTTGCTTTAAAGATGGGGAGCAGGTCTGTGTGCACTCGCAGTCAGCTGCTGTTTTCAAAGTGACTTTGGTGCATCAAGATGGTGACAAACAGCAATAAGACGGTCAGTCTGCTACCAGTTTGCTACTGAATAAGGTCAAATTGGCAATTATGTGAAATCTGTTCAACAATATGGTGAGAAATTTGCAAACATCGCAAATCCTTTGTAGTCTGTTACCGATCTGTTACTGTCTACATACATGCAAATTCACGTGAACTGCTCACATTCAGAGTCCAGAATATAATGAGCTGAGAGCCAGCGGAGCCGAGTCTCCTACTGCAACGAGACGGGTTAGTCACATCAGCAGAGACACACACTGCAACGTGTTGGTCTGTGTTTGTAAGTTCTGCAGGGAGCGATTTCAGCCAATCTGAGTCGGTCTGAAACTAATTACAGATGATGAGACAGAGGAAGTAGAAATTAACAAGAGACAAGAAGTCACCAAAATAAAACAGGAAATAACTAACTGTGTAACCAGGACTGAGACATACAAGCCTGACACAGAGGAACAAGGAAATAACAAACCTATCAACTAAAGCCAGCAGGGAGTGAAATAATAAGCACCAGGAAGGTAAACATGACACCATAACCAGAAGCTAAATTCCAAAACAGAATATAGGACCGAAACACAAAGATCATCAAAGATACAAAACCAGAACTCCCCCCAAACATCCCCTGGGCTCCAGGGCCCAGGGGCCATGACCTCTGTCAAAAATGATCACCCAGAGGTTGAGGATGTTGGGTGATCGAGCTGGTCACACCAACTACTTGCAATCAGGTTCTGACAGCAAAAAAAATTCAGTGCACTCTCCGGGAAACCTCTGATTTTTCCTGCTTGTTGTCCTAGTTTCCCTGTAGTGTGACTGAGCCATTAGCTGTGTGGTAGCAGGCACATTCAGAGACTGCAGCAGAGATGCAGTGAAAGAATCCTGGATTGAAATCTATTTACAGCAGCAAACAGCACAAAGTATAAGAGGAAGATGTGCAACTGCCAGGGAAAAGAAGCATATTTGGAGGTAAAGTCATAACTTTTTAAATAAAATTTTACTGGTGAGTCAATACTTTTTTTTTTTTGTATACTGGTGACCACAGAAATGAAAGCTAATTTAGATAATGCTTCAAAATCAATAATAATGAGTGGTTTCTAATGGCTGCCGAGTTGCTTCTAGAAGGACTTTGTATATACCCTGCACGGGTTTCCTAAACAGTGGCTCCCAACCCTGAAACATAAATATCTGCCTGCTGCCACAGGATACACATGAACCATTTTACACCATCTGTTTTTGCTGGACAGCGTCTGTGGCGCTGGAGTGCTTTAAGCTTTGTTTTCATTAAAGGTATAAAACTAGAGACTGCATAGAAAAACTTTTCTTTAGCCTCGTAACCTCCGTCAGGCCGCCACCGACCTGTTACAGAGGGTCTGACTTCTTTGGTGTACCGAAAAGGGAAGAACAGCAGAACCCAAACTCCTAGAAGGTTCTGAGAGTGTTTGTTTAGCATGCGGCTAACATGCAGCCTGATCCTAACACTAGTGGGTCACTGCACTGTTCACTCATGCTGTTCCAGACTGTGTCACTTCAGCTGACAGAAACATAAATAAGACCTGTGCAGTGTCAGATTTTGGAGTCAGGACGAATTATCTGAATCTGCCTTATTGTGTAGATGCTTCAGCAGAGCATGTGGGATCATTGCACCAATTCAATTCAAATATATACACAAGAGCAGAGTAAGTACACAACTGAGGGTTGAACCTAATTATCGGGGAACCAGACACATGTCTTGTCCCCATTAGTTTTTTCACAGGGACTAATTACAAGTATATAATTGCATCTAATTTGCAGCACATCATAGGATAAAACTTGATACACCAATGCCTCTGGCCATCCTTGATGCAGACCAGATGCTCAAAGACCACAAAGAGACTCTTCGTTTTCACAAAGCGAATCCGCAGGAATCAAAAAGCTGACACATGCCAACCTTCAAAAAAAATCATCCATTCCGTTCATACTGCTGAGTGTGTGTGAATTTCTGTGGGCAGCATTTGGTTTTGCCAGACAGCGCTAATTCACGGTGAGTCTCGACTCCGACCCTCATATGAGCCAGGTGCCAGGTGTGCTGTGACATTTGGTCCACGTCTAACCCAGAAAACACTTCCTGTAATCTGTGCGGGGCGTGACTTCTGGGATGAATCCGGCTCACACCGCATGGTTGTTACGCACTGACTTCAGGCCTGCGTGTAACTCTTCTTGGTGCCATCGCGGAGCCGTGAGTGTCCAATGTAGCCTCAGACATGTCTAACTGTGGGGTTTCTCTTGGGGTCATCTTCTTTACTTTACTTCCTTCTGCAGGCAGGAGGTTAACCCATCAGGGTTGGACCGTGATGTGCTTTAGCACGTGGTTTTCCAGTTGCATTATCCATGTATCCTGTATGGAGTGCAGTTTTATGCTTTGGTATCATTTGCTGAGGGGGTCATCTGGCTTGTCCAGCACAGATGGCGCATGAACACATAAATCAGGAGCTGACTCAGTTTATGAATAAAACTTATTTGTTCTTGTTGAGTCCAGAGTTTGTGATATTCGACCTGTTTCCATGTTTTGGGTGCTGTTATTGGATTCGGGTCTGCACTAAGTTATTTATTGTTGACGCGTTGTGTGTTTTTTTTTTTTTAAATTCTGAACATTTTTTCTCTCAGGGAGGTTTTGAAGTTTGCACATTTGTTGCTGAATGGATTTGAGAGGTGAATCAGGAACACTGTCAGTCTCAGACCTCTTTCTAACTGGGTGTGTTTTCTTACGAATAAGCACGTTTGTCCTTCTCTGACTTACCGCTCTTGTGCTCGGCTCTGCCGGGGTGGACGGTTTCAGGGGTTCGGCTCGTTGAGCTCTTTTCCTGCAGCTCTGTGACGGTGAGACGGCTCCTCGGTCCAACTGCCGTTTGTTGCGGTTTGTCACTTTCTCCAGGCTATAATTACCTCTTTAATCTTTATGACGCTCTGCTGGTCACTTGGGTAAATCAGCTAAACCTCAGTGTGATTTAAATATATCTCTATTTTAAGCCGCGGTTGAACTCTTTACCACACAGAAGGTTTGTTTGACATGTTTAAAATTCTCTCCTCCTCTTCTGTTCGCCTCACAGCAAACCTGCTGTTTTGCTGCTGTGTGCTAATTGGCTTCCCAAAGCGCCAGTAACAGATTTCTTCTCTCTGCGTCTCCGGGGTCTCTTCTTTAGAGAACATGCATGCCCTTCTGTTCCTCTGATTATAGCCCCTCAAGTCAAACATATTGTGCTCTTAGAGCAAACACACAGCCGCAAATGCAAATGTCTTGTTCAAGGGGAAAAAAGCTCCCCGATCCATTTTGTTGAATATTTTAAACTGCAGCAAGTGCTGGTGTGTATTTGGAGTGGGGGGGGGGGGCTGCTGGACCGCATTGTGTTTGGGGGGGAGCAATTCATTTGCATAAAGCTGACATTTCTCTGGCTCTAATTTGTTTATTTCTTTCAGCCAGAAATATTCACGGGTCACAGAGGAGGAAATGCCACTTGTTATTTTTTTGCCTGTTTCTCTCAGAGCAGTTTAATCTCCCATCGCCTGTTTAACAGGATTTTAACTTGCATACATCTAAGGACTCTTTGTTTTTCTTTGTTTTTCTCCAGCTGTATGTTCAGCATTTCAACAAGGCCAGATATTTTGCTCATTGATATCTATTTCTGATAATTACCGTGTAGCTAATCAACTAATTATATTTTAGTTACTCGCTGTACACCAAGGAAAGAAAATGCAGCAGAAAATCCATTTAATTTGTCCAGTTTTATCTATTTTTGCCCAACAACACGAGCAGCTGTAACACAGACGGAAACGATGGGCCTAGTCAGATCCCGTGCAACATATTTATTTTTTCCCAGACACTGTGGAAAAACAGAAAAGGTTTTATTTTTAGAGCGCACTCGGTGTAAATGCTGCCATTACAGCTGACTAGCCTTCTTTTTCTGCTTCTTATGCATAACACATTACAGTAATACTGTGAAACACAAACCATATTGATTCTGGACAGTTTCTCTGATCACCACAACAGTGTGTTGGTATCCACAGTTTTACATACAACTTTATAAATTCACAAAATAATAATAATGACTTTACAAGCAGATTCTTTTAAGAACTCAAAACAGTATTATATTGAATCTACCCTTCTTATAATAAGCTCCAGGCATGTTACATTTTAGCAGAACACAGACAAAGATACAAAGCCTTGCTTTAACACACATAACATGCATATAGAGCCCACAGACTCCTATCACGACTCACTAACTGCGTCTGCACTAACACACAGTCACCACTTGGTGCTTTAGCCTAGCTTTCCACTTAGCTCTGACGTCATCTGATTACCCTGACACACTCGCTCTATCCAACATACTCTTCTCCAGCCACTCATGCTTCTGTGTTGGACATCTGCGTCCTTTGGCAGTTGACTCTAATCATTTTAACATTTACAAACAATAAACATTCATTTGATTAATCGCCGCGGTCACCACGGATGCGCGGCCGCCATTTTACAATCCCAGCGTGGCGATTCGATCGTGCAATACACAAAACTATCAATTTTACTCTTTAGCTTGATCTCTTTGACACTACTGGGTATTTATGATCTATTGCTACTGCCGTCTATCATTTAAGTGTTGTTTACAACCAGCTTACCTGTGGAAAAACAGAAAAGGTTTTATTTTTAGAGCGCACTCGGTGTAATTGCTGCCATTACAATTGACTAGCCTTCTTCTTCTGGCCGTCAGCTGCTAATGCGTTAGGCACCAAGCACCCCCTGCTGGCGGAACTACATAACAACTCCAAAACACAGATTTAGACAATTCGACAGTAACAAAAAGAACAGTATGTGTACCAAGCATAAGTGTCCTTCTTATAAAGTGAAAATTAAATGGGGGGGCATCCATTTATCTGCCTCCAAGGTGCCACACAGCCACACACATCGGCTCAGCGGGTCTGAGGTTGTAGATGAACACGTTTAATCAGGATGGCTTTGTCCTATCATATCCTTCCTGTACATTCATAGACATTCTTATCTGTTGTATTCAGCTCTGAGATTACTGACTGCATTCTTTCTAACAGCCACGGGGAGGCAACACCGTGGTTACAAAAACACTTCCTTTTATATGGAAGTTTGTGGGAAAACATTCCTCAGGTCTGACCTCCAGAAACACTTTCCTGAGGAGTTCATGGGCTCAGTCATTACTGTCAGGTCCTATTAAGATTACATTTCATAGATTACACTCATTATTACAGTCATAGAGGTTAGTTTACCCAGTATTCCTGAGGCTTTTCAGTTTGATCTTTGGTTTGTGTAATATTGATATGTATTCCTTGGTGTATTTAGTTCTTAATTCCAGGTTGTTTTAGTTTAAATTGCCCCTCAGTGTCCTCTTGTCCACTCATGTGTCCTCCCTTGTTCAGTTATCTCACTTCCTGTTTTATTCTTGGAGTTTGTGTCTGTTGTGTGTTTTGAGTTTTGCTTCCTGTGTCTCATCCCGCTGTCTCCACTGCACCCTACTGTATATTTCACCTTCCCAGTGTTCCCTAGCTCCAGTGCTTTCTAGTCCTAGTATGTTTCTTAGTTCTAAGCTTCAGTAAGTTTATAGTTTTCAGTCCTTGCTCCTTCCATGCTCCACACATTCAGAAGTGTCTCCTGAACGTGACAGAAGGAGGATTGTCCAGGACAGGCTCCTAGGCTAATCATCAGCAAAGATCTTCATCGCGAGGCTTCAATAAAAGCAGATGTTTGGCAGCTTGCTGGCCAAGGAGTGGATGACCCCAAGCTCAAAGGAATTCCTGAAAACCATCTCAGACTCTAAGGCCTCGGTTAGCATATTAAATGTTAAAGTTCATGACAGCACAGTTAGAAACAGACTGAACAAATATGGCTTGTGGAAGGCTTGCCCAGAGAACTTCTCTTCAAAGTGAGAGATTTGTTTTGCAAAAGTGCATCTGAATAAACCAGGACTACTGGAACAACGTCCTTTGGACAGACGAGACCAAAGTGCAGATGTTTGTCCAATGCACAGCAGCACGTTTGGAGGAAACCAAACAGCAGATGAGCACCAACACCTCAGATCTGGGTTTGTGTTACAGCCCCAGGACCTGGGCACCCTTCAGTCTGCAACAAAAAAAGAAAAGTATGAAGGTGCCTCAGTGATCCAGAGTCCAGACTCAACCTGACTGCTGTGGTGGGACCTTCAGAGGGCTGTGCATAAACAAACGCTGCAAACCACAATGAGTTGAAGCCACACTGTGAAGGAGAGTGGGACGAAATTCCTCCACAGTGATGTGAGAGACTGATGAAGTCATCCAGAAAACCACCATTTCACATTATTGCTGCTGAAGGAGGTTCTACAAGCTGCTGAATCATGGGATGGAGTTTTTCAGGGTCTTATGAAAATCATTCTTTTCCACATGATTGTAGGCAGTATGTGGTGTTTACAGTACGTATATGTATACACAAACACACACATATACGCACATTTCCACATATGAGTGAATGTATATCATCGGGCCAGATAAAAATTAAGCTGTGGCATCTGACTGCTTCCTTCATTTATTTCTGATTTCTTCACATTTTTCAAGCAGGTTCAAAATGCTTTAAAACTGAACCACACGGCTCATACGTGTATGTATTCAAGCAGCCAACTTTGCCTCATCTCACCATGAAAGAGATGCTGCATCTTCAAAGGGGAACGAGCACATTCAAGAGCACAATCTCATCTGTGTCTGATAAGAAAATCTCTCCTTGTCTCTGCTTTAAACTTTTCCAAGAAATGTCTTTTACAGCAGTCATATTGTCCGGATCATCCCCTCATATGAGCCACTGTAAGCTCATCAGTGCGGCTCTAATGTAATTATTGGAGCAGTGGAGCCGTCTGCGGCAGCAGAGGATCCGTATGGATTTACAGGAAGACCCACTCAATCTGTATTGATCTCTGAAAGTGGGCGATTGGAGAATCCAGACTGCAGTTGAGCTTCGATCAAGACATAGATTACCCTCTTGTCATGGATGAACCCCGTGGTGTGTGTGCGTGCGTGCATGTGTGTGGATGTGTGTGTATATGTGTGTGTGTGTGTGGGGGGGGGGTAAAAGATAAAAGTGTGTCCTGGCGTTACATTATGTGCATCTCCCCTGAGAACCATTATGGTTAATGTTTTTAGCTGAAGAAGGAAATGATCTGCTGCCACACACACACACACACACACACACACGCACACACACACATAGAGGAAGAAAGGATGGAAGTCATTTGTCGCGGCCATCATGCCATGAAGACAGCGAGATGGGGAGAAAATGATGGCAGATGGGTTTAAAAGGTTGTCAGTGTGGTAAAGGAGGGAAATGGCTTCATAATGGAATCTGCCTCTCTGATCTTTAAGCTGCAGTCTGTCAGAGACAAAGGAGAGCGGCAGAAAAGGAAAACACTGGATTATTCCCAGTAAACACTGAGGGGAGGGTTATCAGAGCAAGGGGGGAGGAATTTAGATCAGTCTGCTAACTACAGGCAGCTACACACAGCTGTAACCTTTTCAGACACACTTCATTACATAAAATTTATGTAATGACAACTTCACCACATTCAGGAAGCAGTGGAGGGGGCCAGGTACCATCAAATCTTGGATGAGAACCTTCCTCCCTCAGCCAGAACGCTGAAGGGGGGTCATGGAAACATATCACCAAGGCAACAAAGGAGGGGCTAAAGAAGCACATAAGGTCATGGAGTGACCTAACCAGTCTCCAGACCTCAGTCCTGTCTTCACTCTTGGAGAACTGAAGGTGTGGTCAGAGCCATGATGAGCTATAAAACTACTAAATGCTCAAAAATCCCAGTGAAGTGCTGCAAGCATCATTTTGGGTTAGACCTCCATGTATGATATGAGGCAGCAGTATCCTGTAACCTTCACGTACAACAAGCAAGTCTGCAGAATAAGAGTGGACACATTTGACCCCAACCCCCTACCTTTGGTCAGGGTATAAATACAGTTGCAAGTGACAGAAAAGAGCACTGAGGTGAAAAGTGATGAAGCCAGGGAAAGTGAATAACTTCAGTCTGTATAGAAAAGCATCTCTATAGCCTGCACTTCCCTTCATGAGAGCTGCATGGTGGTGAATTTTTATACAATTCACCTTTTAAATTATTACCAGTTTTGTGGCCACAAGTGTGACCTCGTCGCTTTGTGTTGACTCAAAGACTGAACAGGATCTCACCATCGCCTTTGTGCTTTTGGAACCTTAAAGAAAGGGTTTTAGTCAATTATCTGATAAACGATGTTTGTTCTGTAGTGCAGACCACCCAACAAGTCTGTGGTTCTGTTTTTGGGAATGAACAGTATTTTTTATCTATATCTCAGGTACCTGTGTTTCTGTGACACAGCCATGCAGGCGGTGGGAAACTGTGGCTTACCTGGAGCTAGAATGGCTTTGTAACTTTGTAACTATGTATAACTTTGTAACTAATGAAGCAAAAGTAGATGACTGAAATCCAGGTTTGTAATTACAGTGGCAGTGAGTACAGGCTTTGCCTCTGGTCAGTCTTGGAGGTTGCCCATATTGACTGCACCCATCTCTGTCTTAGGTAATGGCTCCAGCAGCACCCAGGCTGAAACCACAGCTCATCTTTTTGGGCTCTAATTAGGGAAGTTTTTTCTTCTTCATGGCAATTCTTTGGACAGAGTTGGGTGAGCCTTCCCCAGCATTCTTGATGCTAAGCTAAACTGAACATTATCCCAGCTCTAGCTCTGTACTAGACATGAGATTACTATTGATCTTCTTATCTCACTAGAGGAAATAAAGCAAACAGGTATTTCCCAGAATGTTGAACTGCTGTTGTTCCTGAAATCCGTCTGTATTTGAGAGAGTAGAAAGCACCGCCGTTCTCCTCCTCCTCACACAGGAAGCGCCAGATATCATGCAGAGTTTCATTTCTATCTGCAACACTTCGCTCTCCTCTAGGGATCGAGGACTGACTGCTAAAAAGCCTGAATCTAAGCAGATATATGAAGTGAGCAATGCTACAAGTCCCCTTCTAAAAGCATGCTTGCGTCTGCCTCTGTGGTTACACTGTAAGTACAGATTGGACTTGTCCAGGTGTGATCCATTAAACACATTATTCATACCTGAGGGGAGAGGAGGAAGACAGAGATCACCATCTGCTCACAGCTTGATTAAATTAATCATGTGTGAACTCTGGCTCAAAGGCCCCAACCCTCCCTGTCTCCCTCTCACCGCACACACTGTCTGTCAGTGTGTGTCGTTGTATAATAAGCAGCAAGAAAGCTAGATGCCCTTTACTTTAGGGATTCGCTCCCTTTTTGCCCCAGCTGGGAGCCTCACAGCATTTTGCGAATGACTCTTGTGTGAGCACGCTCGTGGCAACATAATCAAACACGCAGCAAGCGACGGGGAAAGCGCTTTCTGTGAGTCATGGCTCGCTTTGATGTGAAAAAGGAGCCGTTGTGTGGTTCGAAGGGGACTCGGAGTCACTACAAAAGGCAAATGAATTGCTTGTGTTTTCCCTTATGCCTCTTTAAATATTGGAACACAAAAAGCTTTCGCAGGGAGATAATGTTGCGGGGCTTGCAGAGCAAATGAGATTCTCTCCATGAAAACAAATTCTTTCAAATCCTCGGGTGTGAGTGGGCGCGTGTTTGTGTTACAAGTGCAAAGCCTGCTGGGACGGGTTCCTGCAAAGCAGCCGTGTTTCAGCGCAGGGCCGATGAGCAACGTGAGAGTACATGGAGGATGTGCCGAGGTCTGACTGTTTTAACATCCACGCTTGGTGTGCTGCAAATCGGGCTCATGTCCCGTTCAGGTGTTGATCAGTTTAAGCTGTTTATGTGCATCTTTGTATCCCTCACATTAATCAGTGGGGTTGAATGAGCATCATGTGCTGATTTTACTCTAAAAAGCACTAAATGGGTGATGCCTGTATCCACGCTTTCATTCCCTCAAAATAGGAGCTGATTACTAATAGGATACGATCTCCAAATCCTGAATACTCCTTTTTTTTGGTGACATCATTCAATTATTCCTCCCTAAACAAGCTCCAGCTCTGAGTCATCATCACAGCCCTGGAGCAGATCCACTCGGCGCTAACGGCCCTGTTAATAATAGCGGCTCTGTCCTCAAAAGACATCTCCATCATTTTAGTTATGAGTGTTCTTGCTGTATCTCTGAATTATTTCATTCTGTTCGGATGTTTGTGAGGGAGTGTTTGGTTGGAAGATTGACAGTCAGAGGCTCAAACACATCCTGTTCCCAGGAATATCAAAACCCAGCGGTTTGATATTCCTGGGTTTTGTTCACAGTTCAGTTTCGACTTTAAAATCATCTTGGTAACTTTAGCCCTTCGACTGCATTGCACCTCCTTCTGAAAACTTGTCATCATCACTTCATCTCCCCGTCTACCAGCCGACTGTCAATCAAAACTCAAGTGACAGCCCAGCTGGTGAGCTGTTACCCAGCCAGTGTGTGACAGACAGCAGTGTGCTGGGGCTGGCCAAGGTTTCATCACACCAAACAAGCACCACATTTTTACATGACATGATCATCAAACTGAAGAGTGTCTGAGTGCGGCTTTTCAGAGCTGAGGCGGGCGGGCGCTGTGGTGTCAGAGTGTGTCTGAAGCAGCTTCTGGAAGGTTTTCAGTTCTGACGTGTCACCGTAGACTGTTTAGAAAAGATAGATGTAGCCACCCTGAAATCTTCCAGTTTGTTAGGCCTGTTGTGAAGTCTCGTGCTGACTCTGTTTGCTGGTATCATGTTGGTTTTTTGAAATGTGACACAGTGAGCAGAAACCCAGGAAGATTGTGTGGTAACGACCTGCTTTATCGTCCTCTTTGACTCTCGACATCATGTTGTAAGATTTCCAACCAGCAGCTGAGCCCATAAACACATCAAAAAGTGTTTACTGGGGTCACAGAGCAGATAGACTTCTTACGCCCAGCTTGTATTAAAAGAATGCAGCCTAACCCAGCTGTCACAGGGCAGGGAACACCAATCCATCACAGGGCTAACACAGAGACCGACAACCATTCACACTCACGTTCACACCTGTATGAGCACTTTAGAATCAGCAGGTAAGCTGACACACACACGTCTTTGAACTGTGGGAGGAAGCTGTGCACCCACACAGGCATGGGGAGGACGTGCAGACACCAACGATACCATAAACGACATCAAAGGGAGGGTGGAGGATGGAGGTGGGTTGCAAAGTAGCTTGAAGAGGCAGCAGCAACTGTAGGCAGGACCGAGCAACTTAACGAGCTCGCCCTTTTTGAGATATGCCCATATGAACCCAGCTCGGCCATGTGGACTGGAGCTTTCCTGCATGGCATACCCTTCATTTATTACACCAGGACACTCCATTGTTTTTCTTTGACCTATGGAAGCTGATGCTGCAGACGCTCAGCTACACACGTGTATTTTTCTAATTATTTAATGTAATAACAAGTTTCAGCTGCGCTAACATAATTGGAAACTGGAAATGCTTTTTTCTAATAACAGTGACGGCTGCTGAAAATGGTCCTCTGTGCACCTATGTAGATCCATAACAATCATAAATGATTTATGATTATTGGTCCAGTTAATTTACAACATTGGTGATTAATTTTAATTTAAGGGACCACAAACCTTTGACTGGCAGTGTTTAAGTCCACCCGGCACACAGATGATTAATTTAAAATCAAATCAGATTTCAATGGTTCTTTATGAAATCCTCTGTATATTCACTTTATTCATTTGAACTTCAGCAAAAGCAGATAAATTATAAACAAGAACATTTTCAGCCCCTTATGCCGATCAGAATGTTTGCCTAGGTTTCTTTAAATGTGGTCATTATATTTTTGCTCAGTGTTTACTCTGATCCTACTCTGGAGTAGTTCCTCTCAGTCCTGATGGAGCCTGAGCTCAGCCCTGATTGCAGTGGTGGTGCTGAGGCTGGAGAGCCGGGCCACAGCATGCAGCCTGCTCAGCCAATCATAGGCCAATTTTACATAAAGTGACTGGAGGACAAGGTGAGCCACTTTGTCACCCAGCAGCACCTCCCATTTACAATCCATTAGGTTGTAGGGAGTCCGGCTCTGATGCCCTCAGGTCTGCAGGAAGAGAGAGAGTGTGTGTATGAGTGTGTGTGTGTGTGTGTGTGTGTGTGTGATCTGATGTGACTAAGCTCGGGGTTGCCTGGTTTACAGATGCCCGGGGATGAATACCTTCTGTCACGTCCTTTTATTTCCTTGTTCTTCTCATCACTTTCTGCCCCTCATCCACTCTCTCATACCTCACTCAGCATCCTGTCTGCACTTTAATTTTGTGAGTCTCCTTTGTGTTTTGTGCTCTTGTTATCACTATTTTTTGTTTCTCCTATCCTTTTTTTTCCCGATTGCATTTTATTAGGCTAACTTTTATCATCAAAGCTTCTTTTTTGAGGCACTAAATGATGAATTTCTTTCCAAAATTGTCCACCTCACCCTCATTCTTTTCTGTGTTTGTGCATTGTGTGTGTGTTTGTGTGTGTGTGTGTGTGTGTGTGTGTGTTGTGTGTAATTACAGCTGAGCAGATACTGATGTTGCGCCAAATACCCCTCCCAACAAGGGTACGACTGGACAAAGTTCCACTGTTTGCTGCAGCAGTTCAGTCGTGGCTGCTGCTGGACTCATGTTTGTGTGCTGACCGTCTTACACAGGTCATGGTAAGACAAAGTCAGTGGAAGCCAGTTTTATTCTAAAAATATTTTAGTACATTTAGTACAGCAGTCCTCCTGGCAAAACTAATGTGATATTCTTGCTCCCCAGAGGCTGAATGATGATGAGAACCTGTCCTCCTTTAAAAAAACAACACCTCGTAGGTCGTTAGCACGAGCATGTTTTTAACCACCAGTACCTACATCTTAAAATTAAGGGACCTCTAGCCATCGTAAATGAGAGTAAATGTGAATAATGTGTTCGGTTTTCTCCAGCTGTGGGACAGCCTAACTAAGAAGTTTGTGCTTTAGTTTTGGTGAGTGAAAGGACTCAGCAAAAGGACTCCATTAGTTTGTTGCTCAGCATTAATGAGCAGATGTGTGTGTCTGCGTGTTGAATAATTGCATGAATGCAGCTTGCTAACTAAACTATTTGGCATCAGCTGATGAAGCTCCGCCCTCCAAAAATGTTAAATTCTGGCTCCAAAAACCCAATGCAGCAGCAGCCAAAATGCTTAAGCAGAGTCCAGTTTTTGAAATTCAATTCAATTCAATTTTATTTATATAGCACCAAATCACAACAAACAGTCGCCTCAAGGCGCTTTGTATTGCAGGTAAAGACCCTACAACAATTACAGAGAAAACCGTCAAACGACCCCCCTATGCGCAAGCATTTGGGGACAGTGGGAAGGAAAAACTCCCTTTTAACAGGAAGAAACCTCCAGCAGAACCAGGCTCAGGGAGGGGCAGTCATCTGCTGTGATCGGGTGGGGCTGAGGGGAGAGAGACAGGACAAAAGACATGCTGTGGAAGAGAGACAGAGATTAATAATAACTAATGATTAAATACAGAGTAGGGTATAAACAGAGCAGAGAAGAAAAACTCAGCATAACTAAGGGGTGGTTCAGGGTCACCTGATCCAGCCCTAACTATAAGCTTGATCATAAAGGAAAGTTTTAAGCCTAATCTTAAAAATAGAGAGGGTGTCTGTCTCCTGAATCCAAGCTGGGAGCTGGTTCCACAGAAGAGGGGCCTGAAAGCTGAAGGCTCTGCCTCCCATTCTACTCTGAAGTATCCTAGGAACCACAAGTAAGCCAGCAGTCTGAGAGCGAAGTGCTCTATTGGGGTGATACGGTACTATGAGGTCTTTAAGATAAGATGGGGCCTGATTATTCAAGACCTTGTACAGTGGTGTGAAAAAGTGTTTGCCCCCTTCCTCATTTCCTGTTTTTTTGCATGTTTCTCACACTTAAGTGTTTCGGAACATCAAACCAATTTAAACAATAGTCAAGGACAACACAAGTAAACACAAAATGCATTTTGTAAATGAAGGTGTTTATTATTAAAGGTGAAAAAAAATCCAAACCATCATGGCCCTGTGTGAAAAAGTGATTGCCCCCCTTGTTAAAACATACTATAACTGTGGTTTTTCACACCTGAGTTCAATTTCTCTAGCCACACCCAGGCCTGATTATTGCCACACCTGTTCTCAATCAAGACATCACTTAAATAGGAGCTGCCTGACACAGTAAGGTCCACCAGAAGATCCTTAAAAGCTACACATCATGCCGAGATCCAAAGAAATTCAGGAACAATTGAGAAAGAAAGTAATTGAGATATATCAGTCTGGAAAGGGTTATAAAGCCATTTCCAAAGCTTTGGGAATCCAGCGAACCACAGTGAGAGCCATTATCCACAAATGGCGAAGACATGGAACAGTGGTGAACCTTCCCAAAATTACCCCAAGAGCGCAGCGACGACTCATCCAAGAGGTCACAAAAGACCCCACAACAACGTCCAAAGAACTGCAGGCCTCACTTGCCTCAGTTAAGGTCAGCGTTCATGCCTCCACCATCAGAAAAAGACTGGGCAAAAATGGCCTGCATGGCAGAGTTCCAAGGAGAAAACCACTGCTGAGCAAAAAGAACATTAAAGCTCGTCTCAATTTTTCCAAAACACATCTTGATGATCCCCAAGACTTTTGGGAAAACATTCTGTGGACCGATGAGACAAAAGTGGAACTCTTTGGAAGGTGTGTGTCCCATTACATCTGGCATAAAAGGAACACTGCATTTCAGAAAAAGAACATTATACCAACAGTAAAATATGGTGGTGGTAGTGTGATGGTCTGGGGCTGTTTTGCTGCGTCAGGACCTGGAAGACTTGCTGTGATAAATGGAACTATGAATTCTGCTGTCTACCAAGAGATCCTGAAGGAGAATGTCCGACCATCTGTTCGTGTACTCGAGCTGAAACGAACTTGGGTTCTGCAGCAGGACAATGATCCTAAACACACCAGCAAGTCCACCACTGAATGGCTGAAGAAAAACAAAATGAAGACTTTGGAGTGGCCTAGCCAAAGTCCTGACCTGAATCCTATTGAGATGTTGTGGTATGACCTTAAAAAGGCCGTTCATGCTCGAAAACCCTCTAATGTAACTGAATTAGGACAATTCTGCAAAGATGAGTGGGCCAAAATTCCTCCAGAACGCTGTAAAAGCCTCATTGCAAGTTATCGCAAACGCTTGGTTGCAGTTGCTGCTGCTAAGGGTGGCCCAACCAGTTATTAGGTTTAGGGGGCAATCACTTTTTCACACAGGGCCATGATGGTTTGGATTTTTTTTCACCTTAAATAATAAACACCTTCATTTACAAATTGCATTTTGTGTTTACTTGTGTTGTCCTTGACTATTGTTTAAATTGGTTTGATGTTCCGGAACACTTAAGTGTGACAAACATGCAAAAAAACACCACTGTATGTTAGGAGAAGGATTTTAAATTCTACTCTAGATTTAACAGGGAGCCAATGAAGAGAAGCCAATATGGGAGAAATACACAGTGGCATTGTCCCTCTTTTATCTACAGTCTGTGGGTTTTATAGGCCATCTTTGCTCGTTCGGTCCGTTTTAGATTCCCTGTGCAAATCCACAGGAAATGACACACATACACACAAACCTACACTTGTAGTACACTAAATTCGACTTTAATATTACATCGTCTCATGCCGTCAGCACTGTGTCCCTATGGCACGTACATCATTTGTACAAATATTACACTTGCCACTGTATAATACACACACACAACCTCAGCATTGTTCCACTTTATTCTCCCTGACTTCTTGTACAGAGCTACGATGTGCCCTCCAGCTGTGCTGTAAAGGGTAGCTTGGTCCAACTAAATTAGTAATGAAGTTTGTCTAACACAGTGCAGTGCAGGTCACAACACTCCCTCTGCTCATCTGTTCTCAACTCGAGCACAGAGGAACCGACACAGGTTCAGTCTGTTATCCATCTTTCCTCTCCCCCCTCCACGTTTTTTCTTTTCCTCTTCTGAAAGGCACTGTGCATTAACTAAATGCATCAGTGAATATAAATGGCTGCAAATGAGGTGACTTTAAACTCTTAAAACTTTGTATGACTCAGAATGCATTTGTGGCCAAGAAAAATGGAACACAGAATCATTTGCAGTGCTTTTAGGGTGCTTATTATGAGGCTATGAGTGGACTTGGAGGGAGGTGCCATTTCACCCACGAGAGCTCGGAGCATATTATTACCAAAAGGGGAAGTACTGCTGTTCAAAGTAATAAAAAAAAGCCATTCACCCTGGGAACGAGGCACTTCACAGCCCTTCACGATTCCACTTTGGAGGGCAGAAGAAAAGATGTTTGAGGAGTTTGAGCCACTATCTTAAAGTCAGACTAACGAAACCAGGATCAAATCACAAACCTCTGCAATGTCTTCTCATGATTCCTGTGAATGCCACGGACACCCATGTGGAATACCTGGTTAAAGCAGGTCGGTCTGGAGATTTAAAGACTGATCAAATACACAACACATCAGAATGATGGAGTTTAGTTTTTGTTCGTGTGATCAGGTGCTTTAAAGAAAGCCCCTGTAGTTTGATTTTCATCCCCTCTAAAGACAAGGTGAGTGAAGAGCTGAACCGGACCTTCTGACAGTTGTTGCCCCCCCTGCTTTTTAAAATAAATAAATAAATATAGAAATCAATCATTTAGCTGCAGTTATGTGGGGGGTATGTTGAACCATCACAGCAGGACACAATGTCTAGAAAAGCTGCTGCTTTCCACTGGGACTCACTTTCTGCTCGATGCAAACCAGGGATGGAAAACATTCGCCTCCAACATAAAAGTTGTTCCTTTGTGCTGCAACCGACGCATTTAAAGAGGTGGAACTTCTACTCATCAGTCTCTGTTTCCGCTTTGTGTCACACTTTTCACGTCCTCTAACGGCGAGTGTTTGCAGGCACGTCGCTGTTGGGAGTGCACATTTTCACTGGTTGTTGGTTGGTCCTCGAGCAGCCTTAGGACTTGGACATGGGGGTGGCTGGTGTGGTTTCTGGCACTAGCATTGCATTATTGCCTATATTGTATACTTAGTATTATACTCTGAAAACGGATTTGGGTCTGGGAAGTTCGGTGAAGGCCGTCAAGTCTTTGTAGTCTCCTAAAGTCTCTGTGGTGTGGCTCTTACGGCAGAGGCCACTGCTGTAGGGAAGCACCATTAATGGGTTATCGGCAGACTGGTGTACCGTGAACCGTCACTGATAACAGGGTCACAGGTGATTACAGTTGTGATGTGTTTAGTTGGAAGTTGTGGATGACGGTTTGAAGCTAACTAGCTTTCAGTTTTTGAGCAGAAGGCACTAAATGTGTCGCCTTTACATGAAATACGAACCTGGCAGAGGGTCCTGCTGAATGTCACGTGTTAAAAGCTGACAGCCAGCGCTGTGTGGGCTTCTTCAAAACGGGTTAAAGAAGGCGGCAACTGTCAGCTGCTGTCATGGGAAAAGAAAACAAATATTTTCTTTTATTTTATTTCCTTTCTCAGAAACTCTTTGAATGCTTAACTTTAAGCATTCAAATCACTTTGGTATGGCTTAGACCTTCTTGAAGGTTCATGACTGCCACACTCTCAATGTTGAGTTCATTTGTATGGATTGAAGAAGTTTTTGTTTGTCTGTTTTGAACACCTGTACACCTGAGTGAGGATTTTCAGCCGGCCTCGGTTCATGAATATTTCATCGTCTCAGATGAACCGGGTCTTCCAGGGATTCGGACAAACAGACCCCTGCATTCAAATTCTGCAGCCACACAGTGAAAGCCGGAGTACACCGGAGCCTTTTGCTGTTATAATTTTATTTCACATCAATATTTCAAATATGCCTCAAGCATGTTTTTTGTTACGATTGTTTTCCACCAGTTCACCAGGACACTGAGTCTATCTAAAAAAGTGTCACGTGGGGCATGTTAGTGGATTTGTGTCCACTCCTGCAGAGACGGATCTGCGGAGCTGCCAGATGGACTCGTGTGGAATGACAGTAAAAACCTCTGTTACATTTGTGCTCCATCCTCTCCCTGCAGCAGGAACGATTCTTTCAACCCTCAGCAAACAGGTTTTGTTTGATAACCACACAGCACGCTTAGAGTCAGTCACAGTCATCTTTCCTAAGAAAGCACCATGAATAGAGCTGACGGAAGTTTATTAGTCATTACATCTCTCCACAGTGTAATGTTGGGACGCTGTCAGAGCAGCACGGTGGTTAGCGAAGGTGATGAAAGCTGTTAAAGAAAACTTGGAGATATTTAAAGTGTTTTCATTAAGTAAAAAGTTTATTAATGCATCAACCTCTCATCCTCTGTCCACAGACACGCCCCAGAAGGATGGGGAAGATGCAGCATCCTCATCAGACACAGCCTCAGACCCCGCCTCCTCGCTGTTCAACCACTGGGGTCACGACCTTGGCCCAGAGAGCCGGAGGGTTGCCCTCAAGAAGTTCCGATACTATGGCTACAACGGTTACCTTAGCGACCGCATCTCCCTTACCCGACCAATTCCGGATTTACGGCCAGACGGGTAAGTCTGAGTTAAAGCACCATGTGCTGTTTTCCTGTTTGGATTTAATGCCAAGGCCTCTGAATGTTGGTGTTTCCCTTCAGATGCAGAAACATCTCATATTCATCAGACCTTCCCCAGCTCAGTGTCATCTTCATCTTTGTCAACGAGGCCTTGTCGGTGTTGTTGCGCTCCATCCACACAGCTGTCCAGAGGACGCCGTCCCACCTGCTGAAAGAGATCATACTGGTGGACGACCACAGCAACAGCTGTAAGAATCTCAAACCTTCCTCATTGTTACCCTGCACCCGGAGGGGGAACCGGGTATTGGTTTTGATTTGTTTGTCTGTTTGTCAACAAAAGTGCAGCAAAACTAACAGTCCGATTCGTACTGAATATGGCCAGAACCCCCAGATCATCTCATTACATTTATACCATAAATGGGTCATGGTAAAAAAAAAAAAAAATCCTGATCTTTGGGGCTCTGGAGTCAACAGATGCACCGGCACATCCAAATGACATCACAGATGACGTAGCAGCAGGATGCAGCCTCGGTGAGTCTCCATTTCAGCTTGTGTAAAAGGTGCGCGCTTCAAAATACGTACCAGTTTTTAAATTGTGTTGATACACCAAGTAAAACCACAGTTATGATCAATAAGTTATGCAGTGTTTTTTTCCTGTATAATGTCCTCACATGTGATGCATGTTTGTGCAGGACGAAACAGTAAAAACAGGTTCTTCTTATGTAGGAAGTGCTGAAAACAAAATAAAAATCACAATGTCCCCTTTCCTGTTGGTGGAAAAATGCACCACATCAATCAATCAAAAATTATATGGCAATTGGTGGCATATGGTTGCTGAGCAACAGGTGAAAGTTGTGAGTGACGCAGCGATAGACAGACAGAGGTTTGAGAGAAATAGTGGTATCAAAAATGATGAAATAAAAGTTATTTTACTTTTTAAACCTTTCAACAAAGATGTGCGTGGACAGCAGGACCTGTGTGTTATCTGTGATTCAGTGTTTGTGAGATGGACGACATTCAAATCAGTGCTGAAAGCCATCATGGGTACTTTTGGATCTTGCCGCCTCTCCTAAAATGTATGTCGGGGATGTGGTTTGTTGCACCCGGCACCACTTCTTTTATTTCTTTTTTGATATAGTTCCACTCGGCCAACAGTCCCAACACTGGGAGAAAATGGGCCACAGTATTGTTTATCATTTCTGCCAGTTTATCCCAGTCTTCACTTCTTCTGCAAGCTGCTCCCTTTAGGGGGCGCCACAGCAAATCATCTGCCTCCACCTCACTCTATCCCAGCATCCTCCTCTGTCACACCAACCTTCTGCATGTCCTCCTTCATTACATCCATGAACCTTCTCTGAGGTCTTCTCTTTTCCTCCTGCCTGGCAGCTCCATCTTCATCATCCTTTCTCCTTTATATCCACCCTCCCTCCTCTGCAGATGTCCAAACCATCCCAGCCTGAGCTGTTCCTCTGATGGACTCTTTTCTAATCCATCCTGATCACTCCCAGTGAAGGTCTGCCACCTCCAGCTCAGCCTGCTGTCTCCAAGCCATCCATCACAGCAGGTCTCCCTACCATCCTGTAAACCTTCCCTTTTCACTCTTGCTGCTCTCCTCCTTTCACAGATCACCCCTGACACTCATCTCCACCCACGCCACCCTGCCTGCACTCTCTTCTTCACCTCTTGTGTCTGTTGCTTTGGATGATTGACTCCAGGTATTTAAACTCATCCACCTTCACTCCCTCTGCTCCTTGTGTGCTCACCTGTCTCCCTCTCATTCACACACATGGATTCTACTGGCTGTCATCCTTTTCCACACAGAGCATACCTCCACCTGCACTCTACTCTCATCCAGATCACAGTGTTGTCTGTGGACGTCATGGTCCATGCAGCATGTGTGTAAGATCAAAGCTGCTATCAGGGTTTATTAAGGGTATCAGTGGAAACAGGAAGAATGAATGTATAGAAAACAGAATAATAATATTTCAAGCTGAGGCCACACAGCATGTTTATTAGTTTGCAGTCTTTTCAACATTGTTTCCATGTGTTCCTGTAAAACGAGGCCTGCTGCCTCTGAGACAAACCGACATCAGTGAGACTGAACTGATGAACTAAGTTGAAGCGATCACACAACCCAAAGCTTTAGTGTCGCTGATGTGTCTCTGACACTGAAGCCATCGCAGCTCCTCATCTCTGATTTTCTGTGGAGCTCTCAGACTTCTGCAGCTGATAGGAGATGGTGTCTTTCAGAGGCAGCTAAAGCATCAAAACTTAAATCTATCAAAAACACAGCAGTGCTGTCAGTATGACAGGAGGGGATTGTTAATATTGCCAGCTTTCACACATCAGGCGTGTGGCACACACTTCTTTTTATGCTGTACAACTAAGGTGGAGCCTCAGGCCCGGCTTTTAGTGGGGAAAACTATTGCTAAGCATCTATTTTAGTTTTAGCATAAGGCCTGTTCCACATTTCATCTTGAGCTGCCGGAGGCGGACAGACCTCTCTGTCAGAGGCTAATAATGAGACTGATGCACCTCATCCGGGTTCCACAAAACCTCGACAGGAGCTGAAGTTGTGTTTGTGGCTTCCAGCTCTTTGACTTTAATCAAGCCCTCAAGCTTACTTAGATTCGTGCCTGTCCAGAGCCAGAGAGCTGCCTGCATTTATACAGCTGGCACAGCAGCAGCGGCTTTTTAAATTATTCCTGCCTGTTCCCACCGTGCAGCGGTCAGCACCTCACAGCGAGGAAGTTCCTGGTTCAAACCTCTGCTGCGTGTTCTCCCTGTGCCTGCACAGGGTTCCTCCCCAGCAATAATAATGATAACGATCTACTTTTCTAAAACAGAGACTGTCATGGTCCTGGACCTGTGGCCCAGTGTTTTTGGTTTTGTTTCCTTGTTTCTCTGGTCCCTGATGTTTCTGCGTGTTCCTGGTCCTGTCCCTTCCTGTTTTATTTTGGTAGTCTTGTGGTCTCTGTGTGTCCTGTTCAGTTTGCTTCCTCCTGTCTCATCTGTGTAATGTGCATCACCTGTGTTCCCTCCTGTGTATTTAAGTCCGGTGTTTTCTGTGCCTGGTTGTCGTGTCATACGTAGTGGTTGCTCCCTGCTGTAGTCCCTTTGTGTTTCCTGGTCTCCCCGGTCTCCCCCTAACTTGTGTATTTCCCAGGGGGAGTTCCTGTGTGCTTTTTGTTTTCCCCATCCGTTATTAAACCTGTGTTCCCGGAGCTCTGCATTTGGGGTCCTGCCTTCTTCCCTCCCGCACCGCAGCTCTCAGCCGTGACAGAGACAGGTGACCTGTGAGCCACACTCAGTGTTCTTGTTATCACCAGGTTCTCAGATGTCAAACATTTTCATTTTAGTCTTATTAAAAGCCTCATCTCAGCATTGTGTTTAACGACCATGAGGGGGCGACACCTGTGTCTTCAGAAAGACGACAGTCTCTCTGTGACCTAAATAGACTCTTTCCTGATGACTTTATGAGTTTCAGGCCATGTTGAAAAGGACAGACAGGAGAATTATCCAGGAAATGCTCACTGCAGAGTCACACAGAGCCGCCACTCAGACGTGCACATTGAAAAAAGGTCGTATAAGTGGACTTCACTAACCTCTGAGTGGCATCATGGTGGCGTCAGCCGTCTTTGATTCTTTCTTCGCCTTAAATTCAAAAACAGTTTTTGCACTAGTCCTTATTTCACACTCAGGACCGCTCTAATTATTAACATTTAAATTCAATATTTACTGTCAACAAATTCCCAAAAAGATGAATTACTTCAGTTCTGTATATTTTAACGATAGTCTGCCAAACAACAATGAAAATACATGTAGTTGTGTCATAAGAATCACAGACAGCAGCCTTGAGCTGACGATCAGTCATGAATCATTTGTGTTAATATTGTTAGTTTTAATCAAAGGCACCTCCAAGGTAGCAGCTCCAGATCCAACAATACGTAACTGAAACGCAGCAGACTATAACATAACAT
>JAMQGT020005306.1:0-12782 GCA_024447675.2 Pterophyllum scalare
AGAGCTCCTTGAGGCGACTGTTTGTTGTGATTTGGCCCTATATAAATAAAATAAAATTGAATTGAATTGAATAATGTATCAATATGAATGAGTCAATATAGATTTCCAGCATTTTTTCCCATTGAGACCTGATACATTTTCAAAGTGTTCCCTTATTTATTTCTTTTGAATCAGCTTACCATTAGATGTAAAGGAGTCTTAGTGGGTCCCTTGGCAGACATCTTCTCCCACATTCCCCTTCTAAACACAGCGCAACTAGTTTTGTCCCAGCCAGCTCAAATTCTCCTTGGAAGTTCAATTTTCCAGTCATTGTTGATGGACTTCTTACTGGAGTCTTTAAGAGCTGTAAGTAAGATACAGACAAGTAATGTACACACAATACTACTCTGCAGGGATTCAATACTATGATGGGTGGAAATGGAGAGTGAAGAACAGTTTGGTTTTTCCTGTTTTTTGTAGTTGGCCCTCAATTTTGTCACAAATAAATCAAAAAGGCCTCCAAGACCCCTTGAAGTGTATTGTGTGTTTTCTGAAGGCCAGAAACTGACTAATTCATCACCCTTCAAAGACTACCATGTTGGCTTCAAATGACAAACCATATTTGCTCTTTAACATAACATGGTAAGATTTTGAGTTAAATCCAACAGAACCAAATTTTAGTTAGTGTGTCAACTGTCGGTTTTAACAGCTATACTAATATTTAAAAACTATTTGAAACATTAGCCCTGGAAAATCTAAGTTAAAAAGAGGGTGAGCCACCACCGAGATTTCTATAATGTATACCTAGTGTAACAGTCGTAATTGTGTAGTGCCTCTTTACGACAGCCTACACTTTTGGTAGTGATGTCACAAGTGTGTCAGCACCACTCCCCCTGTAGTATGCGCGGGAGAAGCGTTTTTGGCAGACCAATGCATGGATCGAGGCGGACCTCTACTTTTCTATCTGTCCCCAGCTTTTGTAATGTCACGGGTTGTATGAACTCTGCTTGTTTTCATGTTTGATAATGCAGCAATAAAAATAAATAGTCAAGGACAACACAAGTAAACACAAAATGCAATTTGTAAATGAAGGTGTTTATTATTAAAGGTGAAAAAAAATCCAAACCATCATGGCCCTGTGTGAAAAAGTGATTGCCCCCTTGTTAAAACATACTATAACTGTGGTTTTTCACACCTGAGTTCAATTTCTCTAGCCACACCCAGGCCTGATTATTGCCACACCTGTTCTCAATCAAGACATCACTTAAATAGGAGCTGCCTGACACAGTAAGGTCCACCAGAAGATCCTTAAAAGCTACACATCATGCTGAGATCCAAAGAAATTCAGGAACAATTGAGAAAGAAAGTAATTGAGATATATCAGTCTGGAAAGGGTTATAAAGCCATTTCCAAAGCTTTGGGAATCCAGCGAACCACAGTGAGAGCCATTATCCACAAATGGCGAAGACATGGAACAGTGGTGAACCTTCCCAGGAGTGGCCGGCCGCCCAAAATGACCCCAAGAGCGCAGCGACGACTCATCCAAGAGGTCACAAAAGACCCCACAACAACGTCCAAAGAACTGCAGGCCTCACTTGCCTCAGTTAAGGTCAGCGTTCATGCCTCCACCATCAGAAAAAGACTGGGCAAAAATGGCCTGCATGGCAGAGTTCAAGGAGAAAACCACTGCTGAGCAAAAAGAACATTAAAGCTCGTCTCAATTTTTCCAAAACACATCTTGATGATCCCCAAGACTTTTGGGAAAACATTCTGTGGACCGATGAGACAAAAGTGAAACTCTTTGGAAGGTGTGTGTCCCATTACATCTGGCGTAAAAGGAACACTGCATTTCAGAAAAAGAACATTATACCAACAGTAAAATATGGTGGTGGTAGTGTGATGGTCTGGGGCTGTTTTGCTGCGTCAGGACCTGGAAGACTTGCTATGATAAATGGAACTATGAATTCTACTGTCTGGCATGAAGCCTCATCAGAAATGGTCCCAGTGGAAGTGTGGCTGCCAAGAAGCCATCCTTAATGAAGGGAAACAAGAAGAAAAAGCTGAGGTATGCCAAATTACACAAGAGCTGGACTGAAAATAAGTGATGGAGTGATGAATCCAAATTAGAATTTTTTTATTCAAATTGTCATCAATATGTATGGAGGTCAGGAAGGGAACTACAGCTGAATGGCAACAGTTTCAGTTTGCAGCAGGACAATGGTCCCAAACTCAGTGCCAATGCAGGAAAAAGATACCTAGATAGAAAAACACACAGTGCAGCAAAACTCACCTCCAAAACTCAACGCCAGGACCTCAACATTATTGGAACAGTGTGGGATCATCTTCATAAAAATGGAACAAAATGCAGCCAACATCCAAAGAAGAGCTTTGAATGTCCTTCAAGAAGTCTGGAGAACTGTTCCTGAAGACTGCTTAAAGAAATTAGAAGGAAGCTGCCTGAGAGTTCAGGCTGTTTTGAAGAATAAAAGGTGTTCATACCAAATATTAACTTTGAAGCTTAGACTTGTACAAACTGTGTTTTTGCCTTATATACCATATGTTTGCACATGTTTGAATAAATCACTGCACCTATTTCCTGTTTTCTGACCTCACCTCTACCTTGCTGGCATCTGATTTGAAGTGGAGCTCTGTGCCTGGTACTGATCCAGTGACGGGTCCATTCATCTGGTCTGTCAAGAGGCACTCTCATCTCATCAGTCCATAAAAGCTATGAAAAATCTGTTTACAGATATTTCCAGTCTTAACATTTCAACTCATGTGTCTTATTCAGTGGTGGTCAGGTTCTGTGATCACACCCCAATATCTTAGCAATTTCAAGAGCGCTGCATCCCTCTGAAAGACTTTTCACAATTTTTGCCTTTTCAGAGTCAGTTAAATCTATTCTTTGGCCCATTTTGCCTCAGGAAATGAAGCTGCCAAATAATTATTCACACCTTGATATAGGATGTTAATCTCCTTAGGCCATACTCTTCCTCATTACACAAATACACATCACCTGATATGCTTAAATCCAGTAGACAATCAAGTTTATACTGCTTGGAGTTGGAAAGTATGCATAAAAATGATGATGCAGTCAAAGAACCTATAATGCTAATTGTGCACATCATGCATGTTTGCACATGTTTCAGTAGTTTAATGCACTTGTTCCCCATTTTCCTAGCAAAATATAAAGAGGGGTAAGTGAAGACTTTTGCACAGTACTGTTGATTAAAAGATTCATGAGTGAGAGTCAAACAAATGAACA
The DNA here is from genome assembly GCA_024447675.2 of Pterophyllum scalare. Taxonomy (NCBI): domain Eukaryota; kingdom Metazoa; phylum Chordata; class Actinopteri; order Cichliformes; family Cichlidae; genus Pterophyllum; species Pterophyllum scalare. Next base: position 3,245 of record JAMQGT020005306.1, read on the forward strand.
AAATAATTACTTGCATCCATACTCTAATCTATACAACCTTTGTTGATGTTCTGGAAAAGTTTTCAGGGGAGAAATCAATGACAGATCTTACATAATGACTTGAACTCAACATTGTAAATATCCTACAGAGCATTAAGGCCAACTAATGCTACAGTCACACTACGGCCAAAACTAGTGTGACCATGTGCCATAGAATTGTGATCTCGTCGCCTTTGAAATGGTTTGCTTGAATACGGGGACCAAGGGTGCAACTACTCGCAGACAGTTGCTAACTTCAAAGCAACTTTGGTGCATCAAGCCAGCGGTGAAATGGCAATAAGACAGAGTCAACCTGCTATCAGTTTGCAATTGAATGGATTCTAGCTGGAAATTACATGCAGTCGGTTTGTAATAATATTGAAACTGTCGTCGTCTGCATGCACAAAAATTCATATTAACTGCTTACATTCAGAGTCCAGCCAGAACCTCACTTCAGGACAGCAATTTAACTGTAAAATGACTGGCACTCGACAACCTTGCTTTGAATATAACCAGAATACAACCAGTTGCCAACTAGTCAAGTCAAATCCCCAACTGCATAGAGATATGCTGCAGAAAAGCTGCACTCAGGCTGACTCAGATTGCCAAAAAGTTGCAATCATTTATAAATTAGACAGCAATTAATGGTCAAAAAACACTCCTAAACCCTGTGTAAAGTCTTCTCAGAAGAGTTCAAGCTGTTATAGCTGCAAAGGGTGGGCCAACATCATGTTAAACCCTTTGGATTAAGAATGGGATGTCACTCAAGTTCATATGTGTGTGAAGGCGGACAAGTGAATTCTTTTGGCAATATAGTGTATATGCATATATACATACATACATATGTTTGTTTATCAAGAAATAGAATTAATAATTAACATAAAATTTTGTCAAATGGCATTCATAACACTGGATTTATAAGGATGAACATTATTGTAATTTCAAGACTGATTTACTGAAACCGTCGAGCCCACATGGGATTACACGACTTTTTCTTCAGACTGTCTCCTGTGTGATTTTACATCTTACAACCTCAGCAAAGACAAACAGGGTGTTGTAATGAAAAAGAGAAAAACCTCAGGGACTCTCTGTGGCAGGTGGTGTCAGGTTTAGTTTGTAGGTTTTACTGTGCATGAGCACACACACTTTTGTGTGTGTGTGTGTGTGTGGGTACAGGGTGTTTTATGCTGTCAACATGTGTTTGTACATATATTTTGTGTGAAAGACAGAAAGAAGAGTAGGGCTCCTAGATCTTAACACAATGTTTATAGCACTATGTCCATTTCCTGATTTTTATGGGCTTCCAAAATTAAAACTCAGTAGACCTTTTACTTTCTGTCTCTGTCTCTCTGGCTGTTCTGTAGAGCTTCATCCAATAGAGCCTGAACAAAACCCTCTCAGCAAGACAAATTTGGTATCCTGCTTCATCCCAAAAGACAACTTAATTTTAACTTCTATTTGCAAGAAGAACACGCTAAGAAACACAATATTGGGACTTAGTAAAGAGTTATTTATAGTAAATATTAAACTAGGACTAAAGGGATGAAAATTGGGCAAAACACTGGGGGAAATGGAGAGATCCCTCACTGCAGAGTAAAGGAGAAATAAATTGAATAAGGGACCGTCACATGTGTAGTCAAAGAACAGTATCTTCCACTTAGATAATTGAATTTCCCGGAAACTCTCTTTATCCCCAGTAGACAATAAAAGAGAAACCTGTGATTAAGTTGAAGGTGAGTGTGGAAAATAAGTTCCATAATTAACTGGCACATTAGATTTAATTTGAATGGCGTTATACAGAATTCCCACGTTTCCTAAAGCTGAGCTGTGGGTTAACTGAGACAAATGCCTGTAATCATTTCATGGAACCATCTGCCTATTAAAATGAATACAAATCCTGCACCTTTCAACGGATTTTAAAAAGATATAAACAACTGGTAGATAAAGAACATTATTAAAAACAGTGATAGAGTCCTGCTACTGCAGGCAAATGCACTTAAAGTGGTACTGTTGCCAGCGCTGCAGTTGTTACTCAAAAAAAAAACAATGCATTACTCATTAATATTTACTTTTTTTTAAAGTAATGATTATGTTACACTAGTCATTACTGTACGTAGCCTGAGATGTGTTGTCATTAAGTACAATAACAATAGTATTAACCATAGGCTACAGTCCCACACAGTGGCACAAATCTCTGTCTTATTATAACAGACATATAGAAGAGCTTTGTTTTAGTGTTTAAGTATAAACACAAATCCAATAGCAAAGGTGGTGAAAAACAGCCAAAGGAGCACTTTGCAGAAAAATGTTGTGGCCACAGTAAATCTACTATAGGATCACTGTTTCTGGCCTGGGTGCACACTTTGCAACTGTCACATTCTTGTCCTTTTGTGCAGTAAAACTGAAAGCAATGTTTGTATTTCCACTCCTCAAAAGTTGCTATATTATTTGTTTCTTCTCCACGTGTGATCTGTCAGTCATGCATAAAACTGAAGAACTTGTGTAGCACAAGTAATGGCACAATCCTTGGCAAGTAACGTAATATGATTAGTCAATTAAGTACAGAAATAAATTCAATTACAGCATTACTGAAAAGGGCAATGAAATTACAGCAATGCAACTATCATCCACTAACTGGTGCATATTAGCTTTGTGCTCGCTTCAAGAATTTTTTTAAAGCATATAAGAAAAAGCCCATTAAATCAATAAAGTATGCCTACATTTTAAATTTGACAAACATCCTCACCTGCAAGTCTTTGAACTTTGTGAGGAAATCAGAACACCTGGAGAAAACCCCCTCATAAGCACAGGGGTGGGAATGCCACACAGCTGGATGTCAGGTTCAAACCCAAGCACAAACAAAGCACTGCTGACTGTTGCACCACCCTGTCACCTTATTCTAAATTACCATTACAAGCAGTAGAATTATTTTTCAATGAAATGTAAATTGAGTAATCTCACTGCATTGCATATCTATTTTTGTATATACCATTTTGCACAGCTATCACATATTTCACAGGTAAATGAGTGCATTTAATGAGTAAAATTTAATAAGATCCATCAGGATCCATCTTACTGATCACATTGTATATTTGTGTGTTAAGCAGAATAGTGTAACAATGTTGGGAAAAAGATGTAGGTTTTGCTTGGCTGCCTGCCTGTCTATTTCTCTGTTTATTTAGTTGATTTATATTTTTATGCATGCGTATACATATTTGCGTGTATGCATCTGTATATATATGTATGTATGTATGTATGTATGTATATGTGCTGTTCTAGGTTCGAGTGTTTTTATTTTATGCCCATCTTGTAGGCACACAAAATTTCATATGATTGTGATCTTATGTTCCCTTTTTCTTTTTTGGTTGTTTGTGAAACTTTACTGAACTGAAATAAAAATTTGATCGCAAAGAAAAAAAAATGTTGGGAAAAAGAAAACTGTTCTGCTGTACTACTGGTCAGACATCAGGTGGTGGGGAGGGGGGGCCCAAGGGGAATTTAGCTCACTGGGATGAGCAGGTGACCCATGCAGCAAGGCCCTGGTTCAAATCTGCCCCAAGGCTGTTTGCTGCATGTGTTACTCCTGTCTTTCTCCCGGCCTTCCTGTTTCTTCTCTCCACTGTCCAAAAAAAGAAAAAGACACCAGGCAGATGGTATAATCACAACTTGCATTTATAACTTCAGCTGAATTAAGATTACATTTTGCTTAAAGTTTGCATTGTACAGCTAGAACGTCAGGACAATTATCGACTTAAAGACATTTTCACACATGAACTGCAGCGCTGATTTTTTTTCAGTCTGGCAGAGCATAAACTCAGTCACATCAGACATAAAAGTCTTTTACTTGACAGCTGTAGTACAGAGTTTGTGTAATGAGTCCATGTGAAAAACTTGAGTCCATAGATGTCATGTGTCCTGCCTCCTGCACACTGTGCTCAGGTGCCAAATCCAAACTAAGTATTTATAGCAGCGAGAAGGTATCTGATATGTAATATCCCCTGCTGTGTAGTACTTGTGAGAACAGGCAACAACAGACACTTTCCAGATGTGATCCTACGAACAATTTCTGAAGTGGACATGTGAAAACGCCTACTGATACTTGGAAGGAGAAAAGATGCAAACAAACATTTTTCTGAGTCAAAATCTCATGCATTGTTAATTCACTCACACTCATCCACCCCAACATCCTCACACATGGGATTTTCAGCTCGCTAACATACCCACACAGCCTGAAGATACTTCTTATCAGATCAATGTGAAAATAGGCTTTTTTTTATGTTTCAGAAAATCGATAATGTCTTCAGTGTTTGCCCTGCGGTAGCTGAGTAAATATTAAAATAATTTTGATCTTTTTCCTTTGAGTTATAAATTTCAAGTTATTTTTATTCTTTAAGACAGAGACAACAGGTAAGGAGAATCCTGCACTGTCTGTTCCCGCCTGCACATTTCTAAATCCACTGTGGACTTTCTGTCTTTGATTAAGCTGCCAAGACGCTGAAAGCAAAGCTATTGGGTATTGCCTGCAGGGAGATAAGAGAGAAAATGTGATAGATAACAGTCTCTGAGGTGTTCAGGCTTCTCAATGCTGGTTTTTTTTTGTTATTATTTGTGTGTGTGTGTGTGTCTCAGAAGTGAAAGAAGGAAATTCCTTCACCTTATTACAACATGACCATTTTCTTTGGAACACAGCCCCTCCTTATGATTGTAAACAAAACATTGCTGTGTATCTGTATATATCTAAACACATAAACTGGACCAGAACAAAAACCCAAGGCCCTTTCATATCTAACTAACTTGTCCAGACTTTCAGGCCTTCCAGCCTCATGTGAACCAATTACCAGTGTGAGACATCCTCTGGATGCTACGGACGAGTACAGACGAAACAGCCTAACCTTGGTCTAAATCAAACTAAAAACGTGTGACAGTATTTTTGGATAGTTCAGATAAGTCAGGGGCAGGCAGAACTGAAAGGAAAAAGAGCTAGGGAAGTATATAGGAAGAAGATGTTAACTTTTTTAATTTGAAGATTATGAAAAGTGGTATAAAAGTGAACTGGAAAGAAAAAATAAAAATGTTTGTAGGTCGTATGAGAAAGAGAGGACATGAGAGAAATTAAGCACTGCATGTGAGGATTTGCTGATGTCATAATAATATTATAGTGGCAACGAAATGAATCAGTTCATGCATTTTGCAGGAGTGACTACACTGTGAACCACTAAGCCAAGCAATCAGGTGAGCATCTCAGTGGGATCAGATGCATTACTGATGGTATTTCAATATAGCAAACCCTTGCTGAGAACAGGATCTATCAGATTACATTCACTGTTAAAAGTTTTAAGTTTGATTACACGAGTGAATATGTCATTGACCTTTTAAGACAGTATTTATTATAGCCTTGCAACTATTTTTATCAGGACTTAGTCAAACAGTTTCAGTCATGTCAGCAGACTAAATGCAGTCCTGTGAAAAACACATAGCATGATTCGGTAGCTTGTAGAACCACCTTTACTTGCAACAACGTGAAGTAATCATTTTCTGTATGACTTTATCAGTCTCTCACACTGTTGTGGAGTAATTTTTTCACCCACTCTTCTTTACAGTGTTGCTTTATGTAGTTCATTGACGGTTGTAAGCAGGTCAAGTTGAAGTCTGGACTTTGACTGGCCCTTTGTAACACCTTGATTCATTTGTTTTTCAGTGATTCCATTGCAGATTTGCTCCTGTGCTTGGGATCATTGTCCTGTTGCACCACCCAGTTTGGGCCAAGCTCTAACTGTCAGACAGATGGCCTTTGACTCTAGAATACCTTGGTATACAGAGGAGTTCATGGTCAACTCAATGACTGCAATGTGCCCAGGTCCTGTGGCTGCAAAACAAGCCCAAATCATCTCCCCTCCACCACCGTGCTTGACACTTAATATGAAGTGCTTGTGCTGATATGCTGTGTTTGGAGGCCAAAAATCTTCATTTTGGTCTGCTCTGTCCAAAGGGCATTGCTCCAGAAGTCCTGTGGTTTGTTCAGATACCAATTTGCAAACCGGAGCTGTGCTGCCATGTTCTTTTTAAAAAGAATACACTTTCTCATGGCAGCCCTTCCAAACAAGCCATACTTGATTAACCTTCTTCTAATTTTACTGTCAGGAACTTTAAAATTTAACATGCTAACTGAGGCTGATAGAGTCTGAAATGTCAGTCTTGTTGTTTTTGTTTGTTTGTTTGTTTTTTGCAATTTCTCTGAGCATTACACATCTGACCTTGGGGTGAATTTGCTGAGATGCCCACTCTTGGGAAGAGTGTGGCATTGTGTTAACAGATGCCTGAATGCTCCAGACCAGCAAAGTGCCAAAATTCAGTGTTTACAGAGGTGCTCACATTTGCTCTGTGATCAGCTAATCAAGTGCATCTGATTAGCAGCACTTGGCTGCTGCTTGCCTTCTTAATTCCTGTGGAAGCAATAAGAATGTATTTACCCATTTTTCACAAATGCACAGAGTCCTGTGAAAACTTCACAGGAACTGTATATTCACTAATCAAATACACATTTATATAAAATGTCAAAAAAAATCTTTTTTAATTTCCAACAGCACATGATGTATCAGAATATTTATTTTATTCACCCATCGCTCTAAACTCCTGCATTCAGCTCTATTATGGCAAAGAAGCAATTCCTCACATTTAAGAAACTGCAGCTAAAGAAGGCTTCACACTGCCTAATAGTTACTAAAACAGCTGACTGATGATAGAAATAAATTAACTGATCAACTGATGGAATATTCAGGGCTATTTATTTCTAAATTTCCTTCAGTAAGTATTACATAACCTAAAAATATTCAGAAAGAATAGATTAATTTTTTTGACACAGTGATTTCAAATAATAGTGCTTTGAATTTAAATTTTCATAAACAAATGTGACTTTGTTAAAATGGATGAATTCTGAACACCATCTCTCTCCTACAGCTGGAGGGTTGGAAAGCTTGCTGGGTCATACCAGGGTTTTTCCTTTCTTCTCTTTTTCTCTTTCTCTAAATTCATTACGGCTCAGGCATACCTAAGGCGCTAACAAGTTCTGAAGTGTGTGCTATTCTCACGAAGGAGTCCAAGGTGTCTGAAAATACAGAGTAAAAGCTGTTACAGGCTCCTTGGACAATAGGCACCAACATCATCTCTGAGAGATAAAGGAAAGTGGCATGAAAGGGGAGATGGTTTAAATCCTTATTACAGCGGGCCATTTGTGAGCTGGGAATGGCTAGGTTTGCCTTTCCTGAATAACTAATGATCTCCAAAATGGACATCTTTTGCAGAGTTGCCATAAAATACTTCTTAGTAAGCAGAAAATGTTTGCCTCACTTTGCAGAGGACAAGGACAGTCAGCTGACTATTTTAACAGATGAGCCGCTGACTTAACTGTTATTTGGTCTTTTTTTCTGATTTTTTTTTTCTGCTTCATTCACATAATTGAGCTTGCAGCTGCCAAGGATGGGTATGTACGAGGTGCTTACTGGATTATAATTCCCTGTTTGAATCATGCATACATCTTTCCAAAATGTATACGCCTTTGGCAGTAGTGATGACCTGGCAAACTTTTATGCCATCACCATTAGACATGCCCAAAAATAATTTCCAAGTCAACACACCAGTTCCTTCTTTTCTTTCTAATAGGCTTTTTTTTTTAAAACTCAGGTAAAGTGCTTGAGTGGATGAATCACTCTAGAAATGCTAAAAAGCAACATTAACCAACTATGAGTTATTCCTATCTACAGCAGATTTTTTTTTTAAAGAACATTAGTTTGAGTCATTTAATGCTATACCAGTGCGTAATTAGCAACTGTCAGTCTAATCTAGGCTAATAGACATAAAAGAAGGCTGCATGAAATGGAATGAAAAAACATATGTTCATGAAAACAATCACACTGGGTTCATAATTTGTATGAACTTAGACAAACGCATATGTTGAGGTGCCGCTGAGGATAACTACTGAGGAGCATCCGTGAGTAGCGATTCATAAATGAATGAATAAACATTTTGACACTGTTGACTTATTCATGCTGAGCTTTCAGGCACAGACATATATTTTCACATTTGGCTTTCAATGAGTCTCAGCTGGTATGACAAAACCCAAAGAGCTCCATGAAAAATGAATCCCCTTCTCTTCCTTTCACTCCAGGAATAACACAAAGTGCAACAAACAGACTAAGTTTGATTAAAAAAAGATGGCTGCCCCAGGAGGGTGCAGTGATGTGGGTGGTCCACCGCCGAACTCTGTCATTTTACAATCAGGCAGACATCAGCAAAGAAACATTTGTAGTGAGTGGAAGCGCAAATCTATGCTTTACTTCTAGCATGTCACCATAACCACCAGCTATGTACAGTAGCGATATTATTGATTATTTATCACATAATGCCCTGTTAGGAAAAAGACATCCTCCCTACAATGTGCCTCTCATTTTTGTTTAATAGAGCTGACTGTATGAAGAATACCATGATATTCTAAACACTGGTAAAAAGTCCTTTACACTTTTATCAAAGTATGGAATCAAGAGCAGGCTACACACAACAACTCTCCTGCTTTTCTGGGATGTCCAGCTCAATCAACAAATAAACTCAACTCGCCACACTAAAGGCAAAGGCCTGCACGTGGTCCCTGGCTAGTTCCAGGGTCTGATACAGACACATATATATATATATATATATATATATATATATATATATATATATATATATATATATATATATATATATATATCAATCTGGAGACTGACAGGGTCTTTCTTGATTAAACTTAGTCCTGCAAATTAAAAAACAAGCACCAGCGGTTGATGAAAACAAGCATAAACTCTTAAATCCTGCATTTTTTTTAAAAAAATCCTGCAATCATCAAGCATAAGACATCTAGCTTCTTTCAACCTGTCAATCAGAAAACTGTTTTGTGAGCAAAGCACTTCAAAGGCACATAAACATTTGTAGGAAAGAAATGTAACATCTGAGTGCTGATTTGAATTTGGATTTGACTTGGCTACATAAAACTCTCAAAACAAATGCAGTGCTAAGCATCTCTGATTAAAATATTTATGGAGGGACAAACCTGAAAGAAGGGGGTGGTGGGGGTGTTAGTGTTTTATGTCAGAGATAATAACAATTGCTTTCAAATTCAGTGGTGAAGTGATAATGGACTTTGATGTAATGGACTTGATTATTACGTTGTCCACAACTGCTGTTCTATCCGGTTGGTTTATAAGATATCCTCTTGCAAAATTGCTTTTGATCAGTAAAGTATGTAGTTAGGCAATTTTAAAGGGGAATAATAAAATAAATATGGAAGATTAGGAAAAAAGTACACAAATACTGCACTACCTGATTATTACTTAACAACTGTAGCTAGGAAACTGTCCAAGAAGCAATTTAGTCTATGCGACTTTTATAGTCCATGCAAGTTAGGCTCCAAAAGGGAGGACATAACAATAATATTTTTTAAAAAATGCAATTAAAAGCAATACTCTGCATCATTTTGATGTGGACTTTG